>JAVSCE010011270.1:0-21979 GCA_032199065.1 Smutsia gigantea
AAAGCAACAGATTTCTGTGTGTTAATTTTGTGTCCTGCAACTTTGCTGAATTCAGATATTAGTTCTAGTAGTTTTGGAGTGGAGTCTTTAGGGTTTTTTATGTACAGTATCATGTCATCTGCAAATAGTGACAATTTGACTTCTTCTTTACCAATATGGATGCCTTGTATGTCTTTCTTTTGTCTGATTGCCATGGCTAGGACCTCCACTACTATGTTGAATAACAGTGGAGAGAGTGGGTATCCCTGTCTTGTCCCCAATCTTAGATGAAAAGCTTTCAGCTTCGCGCCATTAACTATGATGTTAGCTGTGGGTTTGTCATATATGGCCTTTATGATGTTGAGGTACTTGCCATCTATACCCATTTTGTTGAGAGTTTTAATCAGGAATGGATGCTGAATTTTGTCAAATGCTTTTTCAGCATCTATGGAGATGATCATGTGGTTTTGTTCTTCTTTTTGTTGATGTGGTGGATGATGTTGATGGATTTTCGAATGTTGTACCATCCTTGCATCCCTGGGATGAATCCCACTTGATCATGGTGTATGATCCTCTTGATGTATTTTTTGAATTCGGTTTGCTAATATTTTGTTGAGTATTTTTGCATTTATGTTCATCAGGGATATTAGTCTGTAATTTTCTTTTTTGGTGAGGTCTTTGCCCGGTTTTGGTATTAGAGTGATGCTGGCTTCATAGAATGAGTTTGGAAGTATTCCCTCCTCTTCTATTTTTTGGAAAACGTTAAGGAGTATGGGTGTTATTTCTTCTCTATATGTCTGGTAGAATTCAGAGGTGAATCCATCAGGCCCAGGGGTTTTGTTCTTGGGTAGTTTTTTGATTACCGACTCAGTTTCGTTGCTGGTGATCGGTCTGTTTAGTTTTTCTGTCTCTTGTTTGGTCAGTCTTGGAAGGTTGTATTTTTCTAAGAAGTTGTCCATTTCTTCTATGTTTTCCAGCTTGTTAGCATATAGATTCTCATACTATTCTATTATAATTCTTTGTATTTCTGTGGGGTCCGTCGTGATTTTTCCTTTCTCATTTCTGATTCTGTGTATGTATGTAGGTTCTCTTTTTCTCTTAATGAGTCTGGCTAGGGGTGTATCTATTTTGTTTATTTTTTCAAAGAACCAGCTCTTGGTTTTATTGATTTTTTCTATTGTTTTATTCTTCTCAATTTTATTTATTTCTTCTCTGATTTTTATTATGTCCCTCCTTCTGGTGACTTTGGGCCTCATTTGTTCTTCTTTTTCCAATTTCAGTAATTGTGTCTTTAGACTATTCATTTGGGAATGTTCTTCCTTCTTTAAATAGGCCTGGATTGCAATATACTTTCCTCTTAGAACTGCCTTTGCTGCATCCCACAGAAGTTGTGGCTTTGTGTTGTTGTTGTCATTAGTCTCCATATATTCTTTGATTTCTGTTTTGATTTGGTCGTTAACCCATTGATTAATTAGGAGAATGTTGTTAAGTCTCCATTATTTGTGAGCCTTTTTGATTTCTTTCTAAAATTTATTTCTAGCTTTATACCTTTGTGATCTGAGAAGTTGGTTGGTAGGATTTCAATATTTTTAATTTACTGAGGTTCCTTTTGTGGCCTAGTATGTGGTCTATTGCGGAAAATGTTCCATGTACACTTGAGAAGAATGTGTATCCTGCTGCTTTTGGGTGTAGAGTTCTGTAGATGTCTGTTAGGTCCATCTGTTCTAGTGTGTTTTTCAGTGCCTCTGTGTCTTTATTTATTCTGTCTGGTTGATCTGTCCTTTGGAGTGAGTGGTGTGTGGAAGTCTCCTAAAATGAATGCATTGCTGTCTATTTCCTCCTTTAATTCTGTTAGTATTTGTCTCACATATGCTGGGGCTCCTGTGTTGGGTGCATATATATTTATAATGGTTATATCTTCTTGTTGGACTGACCCCTTTATCATTATGTAATGTCCTTCTTTATCTTTTGCTACTTTCTTCGTTTTGAAGTCTATTTTGTCTGATACAAGTACTGCAACACCTGCTTTTTTCTCTTTGTTGTTTGCATGAAATATCTTTTTCCATCCCTTCAATTTTAGTCTGTGTATATCTTTGGGTTTGAGGTGAGTTTCTTGTAGGCAGCATATAGATGGGTCTTGCTTTTTTATCCATTCTGTTACTCTATGTCTTTTGATTGGTGCATTCAGTCCATTTACATTTAGGGTGATTATTGATAGATATGTACTTATTGCCATTGCTGGCTTTAGATTCGTGGTTACCAAAGGTTCAAGGGTTGCTTCTTTACTATCTAACAATCTAACTTAACTTTCTTGTTAAGTTATTGTAACCACAGTCTGATGTTTCTCTATTTCTCTCCCTTCTTATTCCTCATCCTCCATTCTTTATATACTAGGTGTTTTATTCTTTGCCTTTAGTTAGTATTTGGATGGTCTGCTTTCTTTGCTATGATTTTATTTTCTCTGATGACATCTTTTTAGCCTTAGGAGTGCTTCCCTCTAGAGCAGTTCCCTTAAGATATCCTGTAGAGATGGTTTACAGGAGGCAAACTCTCTCAGCTTTCGCTTGTCTGAAAATTGTTTAATCCTTCCATCATATTTAAATGACAATCGTGCTGGGTACAATATTCTTGGTTCGAGGCCCTTCTGTTTCATTACGTTAAACATATCATGCCATTCTCTTCTGACCTGTAAGGTTTCTGTTGAGAAGTCTGATGATAGTCTGATGGGTTTTCATTTGTAGGTGATCTTTTTTCTCTCTCTAGCTGCCTTTAATACTCTGTCCTTATCTTTGATCTTTGCCATTTTAATTATTATGTGTCTTGGTGTTGTCTTCCTTGGGTCCCTTGTGTTGGGAGATCTGTGGGCTTCCGTGGACTGCAAGACTATTTCCTTCCCCAGCATGGGAAAGTTTTCAGCATTATTTCTTCGAAGACACTTTCTATCCCTTTTTCTCTCTCTTCTTCCTCTGGTACTCCTATAATGCGAATATTGTTCCGTTTGAATTGGTCACACAGTTCTCTTAATATTCTTTCATTCCTAGAAACCCTTTTATCTCTCTGTGCCTCAGCTTCTCTGTATTCCTGTTCTCTGATTTCTATTCCATTAACAGTCTCTTGCATGTCACCCAGTCTGCTGTTAAGGCCATCAATCACTTGTCTGATTTCTGCATTGTCTTTCCTCACTTCCCTCACTTCCTCCCTCAGCTCTTGCACATTTCTCTGTAGATCCAACAGCATGGTTATGACTTTTATTCTGAATTCTTTTTCAGGAAGACTGTGCATTTCCATCCCTTCAGGCTCACTCTCTGGGGTTGTCTGGTTGATCTTAGTCTGGACCATATTCCTCTGTCTTTTCATGGCTATAGAAGTGGTCGCTGGTAGTTGCCACGTATGTCAGCTAGCCTCTTTAAGACTTTAAAAAGAAAAAAAAAAGAGAAAGAAAGAAAGGAGAAGAAAAAAAAACAAAAACAACCCCCCCCCAAAAAAAACGCCCACTGGGAGTAGATTCTGTGCAGATGCTGTAGGTGGCGCTGTTGCTCCACTATTCCGCAGCTGTGTTCGCTCCTCTCTGCAGGGCCCTTTATAGCTCTGGCCGGGGTAATGGGAGGCTGTTGATCTCTGTTGGAAGTCTAAGTGCGGCCATGCTTTCCCAGTCGCCATCTAAGAGGTCCGAAACTCCCCAGGACTCCCAGCCTGCTGGGCTGAGTGTGCCAGGGCAATCCGGCTCCTCTGCTGGGCTCCTGTCTCTTTAAGACCACCGAAGAAAGCTTGCACTTTTCTTTTTTTTTTTCTCTTTCCTTCCCGGGAGCCGGCTGCAAGCACCCTGGCGCGTTCCCTCTCAGATCCTCCACCCTCTGTCACTCCAATCTGCGCTACACTGCGCGATGTGTGTCAGTGCTCCCGGTGCAGATCACCGGGGCTGGTTATTTCATGGGGTGTACTCCCACTCCCTCCTGGCTCTGAATCCTCTCCTCCCGCCGGTGCACTGGGGTGGGGGAGTGCTCGGGTGTCGCCGGGTAGCGGCTCCGTATCTTACCCACCTCCCAGGTGCTATGTCCTCTCAGGTGTACCTGCAACGCTGTGCGCTTTCCTGTGTATTCTGGTCTCTCTTTTAGGAATAGTTGTATTTGCTGTATTTTCATAGATATATATAGTTTTGGGAGGAGATTTCTGCCGCCCTACTCATGCCGCCATCTTCCCGGAAGTTAATTAGTATTTTTATTAGTGTTTTTGTTTTCCTATGAAAGTGCCTAATCATATCTTTGCTTATTTTCTACTGAGGTGTTTAAGGAATTTTTACACATCAATAAAAAAGCATGTAGACTTCAGAAATTATGGATCATATATTTTGATGTTTCTCATTTGTAATACAAATATTCCTCACTCAAGGAAAAATATAAAATTTCAAATGTAGAGAACTGGTAAAGAAGAATGCTTTTAATATACAAAATATGAAATTTCATATGTAAGGAACTTTCTGGCTATGTTAAATGCCAATAAAGATATAATCAAAGAAAGAGACAAAATGAATGAACAGTGATCCTGGGTAATAACTCTAAGAGCAAGAAAACTGTTGCTCAGATAAATACTTTACGAACATTCCCATAATTGGACTAAAAAATTTAATTTGAAAACATTTTGAGTCAAAAAATGTACTAATTCATTTAAATTACTGCTGACAAGCATAAGAATGAATGCTGTTTTGAGCTCATTCTCTCTATGTATAAGCGTTTGGAAGGAAAATCTTGACAGTCTCTAATGGATTCGTAGCAACTGATTGACAGGGCATGCACAGAGCACTAAGAGTGCCTGATTCACATCACCCTCATCCCAGCTTTGCTCATTGGAAACTAAGAGACAACCAAAGGAAGAAAATAACTGATTTGGAATAACCAGGCTAAATTTAAACAGTCGGATATGAGCCTTCCTTGGTTTTTGTAGACTATGTGGTGGTTCTAAAAATGCTGACATTGCTCAAAACCTTCTTAGAACTATTGCTTTGGAATTGTCTTCATTTCCAGTTTATCCGCCGAACAAGGAAATAGGTCTCATCACACATCCAAGACCTCCAACATGCTAGGTTTGACTCCACAGTAGATATAGTCACATAAATGAGACATAGACCTTGATCTCAAACACAGAACTTAATCTGATAGAGGAAAATAAGGCAAATATATAAGTAATTATAATATTTGACAAAATGCGGTTAAGTGCTGTAAGGGACAACAAATAATGGTTCAAAAGTTGAAGGCCTAAAGAAATAATTCATAAAAGAGGGGCCATTTTAGGTGGTCCTTTAAGAGCAGTTAGGATTTCAAGAAGCGGAAGGTGGTCAGAGGCAGGATGTCATTCCAGGTGGCAGGAATAGCATGGATAAAAGTAAGTAGTTAGGAAAGCATGAAGCAGTCTCAGAAAATGACTAATGGTCAAGAAAACATGGAATATAAGAACATATATGGAATACATAAGAATACATGAAATATGTGTTCTCTGTATATGTATATGTCTCCTATACGTACACACACATACACAGTGGTAAACAAAGTGATGTAGTAGGAGGTTAAGGCCATATTTGGTAAGTTTAGAATACCAGGCTATATTTGTACTTCATTGGTTTGTGTAGAGATCCAGTGAAGATTCTGAGCAACAGAGTACAATGATCACATAAATGGTAACCTGGAAGATACAGTATATTATATACTGCTCTTGCCAGGCTATTTCAGTTTCTAACGTTTTTAACACTTATTGGACTGCTGCTGAGGACTACTGAATTTGTAGAGAACTACAAATCATCAATTTCTTTTAAACCTGGGACTTCAAATTTGGGATGTCACAGTTTGTAAAACCAGCTTCTTTATAGATACATTGTCTAGGAAGAATTAGAGAAAGAGAAAGATTGGAGATGGGGAGGCCAATTAAAGGGTTAATAGCCCAGCTGATGGGCAATGGTCTACTAGTGGGAACAGAAAGGACAGAGAGAATAGTTAGTTGGCATGGAAGTGGAGAATCTAAAGGACCAGGGACTTGGGAGAGAGTGAAAGATGACTTCAGCATTTTGATCCTTAGCAACTGGAAAAATAATCTTGCTATTAACTGGAAAAGGAAATTTAGAAGAAGGTATTTTAATTGGGAAGAGAGAGAAAATTCAAGTTTGAAACCCTGTGGGAACCAAAGACACTTCGGAAGAACTGGATAGAACTAATGCAGCAGGATGAGACTAAGCGGATGCGCTTATCTATTTAGATTATATACCTCCTTTTCCACAAAAGATCTGAGGCAACTATGAATGCATAGATAGTCAAAAGACGAATTATAAGCAGGAATGTCTACATTAATGATTGTAGAGAAGAAAGACCCACCATGAAGCTTTACCATAAGAAACAAAGGCGCTATCTAAGGTTTACCTTGCAAACAGGAGGCTCTTAAAGATCACAAACTAAGCGTGAGCCAAACACTTACCGCTTAAGGGTTGCAATCTGCGGTGGTAATACTTTGCCCACAGCAAAGATGTCTCCACATCGCCGTCGCACTGTTCCTGTTCCTGTGCGTGAGCTTCACATCCGCCCTTTCCCGCATCACATGACCATAAACCTTCCTCAGCTACGGCTCCCGGAAGGGGCCAGCCGCGGCGTTCTCGCGTCTCACCTGCCCGCTGCGGGCTGCTCCGGCCGGTGCTGTGCCGGGCACCTACCTCCGTGCGCTCGTACAACGGCCTCTGAGAGCACCCACCCGAAGGCCGCGGGAGCTGGCGGGCGGCGGCGCTCGCCGGGCACCCTTCAGCGGGCCCAGGGGTGAGTGCTGACGTTTTGCCGACCCAGGACTCGCGGCCCGGGTCGACTGCCGGGCCTAAAGCCGCGGCCGCGACCCTCTGGCAGACGGAGGGACCTGCAAGTGGCCCTGGCCGGAGTCCCGACCCCCGGGTCTCTCGCCTTCAACCCTGGCCCTCCTCATCCTCAGGGCCCTGCCCCCGCCTCGGTCCCCAGGGAGGGCAGCACACTCTCCTGCAAACGTTTTTGGGCTAACCTCTTCATCCTTTTTAGTTCGACCTCTCGTTTTGTCTTTAAATTTAGAGTTTCCCATGTAGAAACCAGTGTGGAGGTGGGGGAACACGAGGGGTGTCCGGAGAGCTTGAGCGCGGGGCTTTGCTGGTGGTCTTCCCCTATCTTTCCCGGCCAAGGCCTTGGCATCTTTCGGTGAAGACCTTGAACCAGACGCCTGCTATCTTCAGAAACAGTTTCTTGTTTGTTTTTTAGTTTGTGGAGAATAAGTCTTCGAAAACAAAGGCCTTGAACGCCCGCGCATCCGCGGGAGGCCCCTGGTCTAGGCGGGCTGTGAGCATCCTGTTCCCGCAGGTGTGCATGACGGGAGTTGCCCGTTGGATTTTCTCCCAGGAGCTGGGAAGCTGGTAGAAAGCTCAGGTTCCCGATCCGCGGAGCCTCCACCGTGGTCTGCAGGACGAGGCTCTCTTTACGGTCAGGAAGAAAACCCCGGCCGTGTCTCACAGCGTCAGAGCAAGGGGCAATTTCGAAGCGGTTGGTGTCTTTTAACCCCAAAGACAAAAGCCTTGGAGCCCTTGTTCCCAAATATAGAGCCAGTTCAGGTCTCTCCCTCCCTGAGACACTTCCCTGAAGGATCTTAAATGTTTTCCTTCCCTAGATGAAAAACATTTGTTTCTGTGTCAATTTCTTTGGCTAATGAGATCCCAAAGGAAAATGCCTTAGGGAAATGGATTTGGATAGAATCCGAACGATTTAGTTGCACTTGACCGTCTTTTCTCACGTAGTTAAATCGTAGGTGGGATCCGTTATCCTTTTGGTTTCAAACGCTTTTGAACTGGTTTTGCTATTCTTTCTAAAAGGAAATTGTGTGTTCCATGCCTTCCTGTCTAACAGGGCTGCCTTGTTTTCGGATTACAAAATTTTGCTGTTGCTCTCATGTCTTCTGGTGTTGAAACTTGTTTTCTGTGGATTTGTAACCTTATTTTAAAATAATTATGTATTAAGTTATGAGCGATTTTCTTTAAAAAACTACAATTATTCCTGGATTGCTACACCCTGATTTTCTAATACACCCAATTATTTTACTTGCTTGTAAAGAGAACTGAAACAGGGTGACCTATATAAAAACCTTGAGCTCGGTCCACATAATAAGATAAAGGACAGGACTTTTTATTTGTTTTGTAATTGGAGAATTATGTGAATCTTTGCAATCACAGTCCGTTTGACCCAAGTTGTTTCCTTGACTTCATAGGCTATTTCTCGGGGTTCCTGTGTTCTAACACAGAAAATGGGAAAATCAAGCTCAAGTCATTTTGTCCCAGAATTGGGGACTTTTCGTAAGTAGGATGTGACTTGACTCTAGGTGGTATATAGATGAGGGTTTTTATAACAGTTTTTGTCAGGTGTATTTATATATGTACCTCATGTCCATGGTTTAAGGTAGTGATGTAAAATTTCCTATTAAATACATTAATTTTTTTTAAGTTGAATTAAAAGATTAAGTGTAGCTAAGAGAAAATGGATTGTGTGAATATAGAAAAGGCCGTGAAGTTGGTAGGTAAGTTACTGATGTTTGTGAACCAGTAGGTTTAGAAAGTAGAGATCTACAATCACCTATGATTCTGAGAGGGATTTTAGTTATGTAACAGAGAATCATTTACTGGATTAGTATCTTAACTTCAAATGAGAAATTTATTTTATTTATTGCCAAGAGATATTACCCGAAATGCCAGTCTAATAAAGAGAAAAAAAAATAGATCTTTATATTACTTAAGCAGAACCTCGAGTAACTGGGACCATTAAATATAACTAAAATTAGTAAATATTAGTAAAAAAGTTCCATTTACTTTTTTAATTTAAGTAGCTCAGATTGATTACAAGAGAATTTGGCTTTTTCCAGAAGTTGTCTTTTCAGTGTCCACATTTGTGATCTAAGTCTGTGAAACTTTACAAATTCAGAGATTCTAATAAGACAGGTTGTTGCTATGGAATGAAATGTTGAGACCCATAGGATATACTAGCAGAAAGTAAGACTAAAATGCAGGAAATGAAGTGTGGAGAATAGCACATCCCAGAAAGATAATGTTCTAGCAATTTTGCATCCCTTGTTTATTACTGTAAAACTTCAATTTATGTCCCAAGGCTATAATCTTTTTGAGATATCTCCATTCAGTGTCGTTTCTAAATACAAGCTTGCACTGTGCTTCAGATACACACAAGTATAGGAAGAGTATCAACTAGAATGATGCACAAAAATTGATAGTAGGGGTTGCCTGTAGGGACCTTGTGGTTATAGGATAGGATCTGGTGGGACATTTTATTTTCTCCATATGTTCTTGTGTACTTTGCAAATATTACTGGTTAAAATTAAATAATGAAAGTTTTAAATGAAATTAAAGAAATATGAAATTAAATACTGAATGGAAATTTAGCCAAATTCCGATCTGAACCGATGACACTATCTTGCATTAACTAATGAATGATTGTAGGGTCCTGACTGTGAGACTAAAATTGGTGATAAGTTTTTTAGTTTTTTCGTCTTTCTATTGTTTTTTTAATAGAATGTTGTGGTGACTTTTATCATTTGGAGGATTTCCAGCAATGAATCCCTAATATTGGTATCATCTAGTTTCTCAGTTAGCTCCTGTTTTTCTCCCCCAGGGAGAAAAGTGGCTCTAAACCCAGCACATGCACACTGAAGCAAGCTAAAGGAGTAATATGAAGCACAGAAGCAGATAGTGCCAAAGAGCAAGTGGTAGTTGGTACACATTTGTGAGTAAAATTCTCTTTTGGCCCTGTTTTCTTAGTCTTTAAACTATCTGCATGCCAAATTCTTAAAATTCATTAAAGAAGAAACAAGTTAGCCTCATTATTAACCAGTTGTCAAGGCTTAAAGCCCTTAGTAACCTCTAAGGACTGCCCTAAGCATCTCAGTGAGGTGGAGTTTTAGGTGTTGTAAATATCCCAGCTATGACTTATATTTATATTGTCATTAATTTTTTTGTGCATAATTTATAAAATGTCTTTTGCTGAACATTAGTGTGATTTGGTTTTCAAAGTTATTTCCTTTTAAAGGAACCCTTACTTATACAACTCAAATTTTTAGACAACCTCAAATACATTTAGCCTTGCCCTTTGTATTCTCTCATGATTTTCTTTATTTGTATTGTACTAAGATAAAAAAGAAAAGGATGTTTTCCCCTTCAGAATATAATGATTAGGAAGTTTTATGGCAAATTGTTTTTTCTAATCTGACTTCACATTTGTATATACACTTTATTAGCTTTCCTTCATCTTGTTTGCAAAATCATAAAATAGCAACTGTTCTTAAAACCTTCTTTATGATCTTTAAGGTATAGGATAACTGTTTAGGAGAGGTATGAAAATTGGTTTCTCAGATCAAGCCCCAAGCTTTTTGAAATCTAAAAAGAACTTAAAGTAAATATTTACTTTTATTCATGGTTTTCTTATGAAATGAACTGTTGAAATACTGATCTTTATTCTTTCTTTTTTACAGCTGGAAAAGCAGTGTCCGTGTTGTTATGTACACCTCCAAAAAAGTTCAGATCTGTAGGGGAATTGTTGTGTAAAACTAAACTGAACTACAGGGTAGCGGTATTTTAATAGCTTTTATAGACATATTTTTACTGTATTGCAAATGAGTAAAAGAACAAGCAGTGACACACCACTAGGAAGGTCAGTGACATTTTATTCAGTTGAGCTGGTGTTTTAGACCTGAGAGAGAGTGGCTTTAAAGATGATTGCCATAGGCTAACCATGCTCTTTTATACTTTTATTAGCATTTCACATTTTGGACACCTTTCTTTCTATTGCATTTCCCTGGAGCACAGGTCCTTCTGTAATTTAGAAGGTTACTCAGTGCATTTGTAATGTCTTTCCTCTTAAAGGCATATCATCCTTTTAAAGTATACTCATGTAAATATGATATTAGCAGATTAATAATATGAAACTTCAATCCCCCAAAATGAATGCATACATTAAGGATTTATTAAAACATATTCTATATTTGGTATTCATTGCATCTCAGACATCAGATGCACATTCAGTAAGCAAAATTTTAATTTGTATTTTGTGATTTTTCAGGGGGTTGCATCATTTTTAGTAAATTTTGAATTAAAACCTTATTTACCTTATGAATCTGATTAAAAGTTTTTTTTTATGTATGACAGCAATTTATAATTTCATTTTTATGAAGTCCTAGCAGCTTTCTCTAAATTGATTAGGAAATTTTAATTTAAGTTTTATTTCAGGCATTTTTGAGGTATAAGCAGCCTGCATATCTATGCAGAGAGAAAGAGTGTATGTGTGTCGGCACATTTGTCTTGTGGTTACACAATAATTTTTAAAATTTGCTCCTAAGCAATATCCTCAAGGTGCATTTTCATCTGATAATGGAGAAGGCAGTATGTTGAGGAAAACATGTTCTTTAATCTTTTATTTTTCTTTTATATGTATTTAGAATTCACAAATGAGAAGTCTCCTTTTGCTATTTCTGTAAGGTACTGTCTTTTAACTTCACTAGGTAGAGAGAAGACTGACATTTTAATACTCAGTCATCTATCTTTAATTTTTTTGCCTACAGAGTGAGTGGGGGCAGCATTTCCTTCTCCCACTGCTGCTGAGATGGCAGAAATTAGTCGAATTCAGTATGAAATGGAATACACCGAAGGTATTAGTCAGCGAATGAGGGTCCCGGAGAAATTAAAGGTAGCACCACCAAATGCTGACCTGGAACAAGGATTCCAAGAAGGAGTTCCAAATGCTAATGTGATTATGCAGGTTCCAGAGAGGATTGTTGTAGCAGGTATTTCACATTTGTTTATAAAGCTGCCTGATAAAACTTTGTTTTATATACTTTTATAAAAACTTACGGCTTTTTCAAGATACTTATTAGAAAAGAGGTTGAGAAATGCAACTTTGCTTTTTTATTTCAAAATTTTTATTCATTAGTCTGAAATTTCAAACTATTTTTGAATAATTCAACTAATTATTCACATAGATATATTTATATACATACAATGTGTGTACTTTTTAAATGTACAGCTTGATGAGTTTGGTAAGTGTACACACCCATGAAATCACTTCGGTCCAGATACAGAACATTTTCATTAACCAGAAAAATTACCTTGTATCCCATCTCTTCAGTTCCTACCCCTCAATTCAAGGCAACCATAGTCTCCTTTCTATAATCAGAGAAAAGATTTGTTTTCCCTAGAGTTTCATATAAATAAAATGATATAGTACATAGTTTTGGGTCTAGCTTCCTTTGTTTAGTGTAAATGTTTTGGAGATTCTTCTTTGTTGCTGCTTGTATCAGTTGTTCATTCCATTTTATTACTGAGTAATATTCCACTGTGGATACACCACAGTTTGTTTATCCATTCACCTGTGGATGGACATTTTGGTTGTTTCTTGTTTGGTGCTATTAGGAATAAAGCTGCTATGAATATTCATGTACTAGTCTTTGTGAGCAAACATCTCCAAGAGTAGAATTGCATCATATTGTAAGTTAATGTTTAACTTTATGAAAAGCTGTCAAGCTATTTTTGAAATTGGTTGTACTCTGTTATATTTCCATCAGTGATACATGAGAGTTTGAGTTGCTCCACATCCTTATCAACACTTTGTATTGTGAGTCTTTTTAATTTTAGCCATTCTAGTGGGTGTGTGGTGGCAAATACATCTTAATAAAACTACTGTCTTTTTAAAACGTCCTTCCTTTTCTTTTTATTTTTTTATTCCCAGGCAATAATGAAAACATTACATTTTCAAGACCAGCAGATCTTGACCTTATTCAGTCAACTTCCTTTAAACCTCTGGCACTAAAAACACCACCTCGTGTACTTACGCTAAGTGAAAGACCACTAGATTTTCTGGATTTAGAAAAATCTTCCTCAACTCCTCAAAATGAAGAAGTAAGTAGAGTTTTAACATCAACTGAATTTGAAATAATATGGACAAAAACAAAAGGTAAAGGACAGTTAAGAGGTTATAAATCATATCATTAGCAATATGTAATGAAAGCCTTCTGCATGGACCACTGATTACTATAAATTTATATTATCATTTATAGATAACCCCACATATGGTATTATGCTATTTTTTTTTTTTTAGTTTAAATATTATGTTTCTCTGGAAAATGAAAATTTTGTGGAAATCATTAACATTCATGTGGTCTGGAAGGAAGAGCTTTTATGGTTAGGCATTACATCTTGGGAAGTTTAGCACAAGAGAAAATTAATGTATCGCTTTGTTATAAAAGCAGTCTAGCAAACAGGACAAAGAAAGCTCCTTTTTCCCCTTAACACTACCTATTCTCTCTGCTTGCTGAAAAGTTTGTACTGCGTTACTTAACTGTGTAACATTAATAACCTTGTTTACCTAAATACAGCAGTTTGGACTAATAAGGTGTTAGTAGCAAAGTTCAGATTTTGTCTCTGCCATTGATTCAGGATCAGTCTAGTAAAACTTCTTCTCTATGATAATTTCTGTGATTACAACTTTTTCATTGTAGCTTCTGAGCTTCTACTATGTTGTCATGGCGCCAGTAAGACAGTGTGCAAACATGTGTTTTTATTGATAATGGAACTGCCTATATCTTTCATTTTTCATATAGTCCTTTCTAAAGAGGGATAAGCACCCATATAACTTAGGGGAGAACAATTTCCTTACCACTAGGTATGACCTTTTAAGTGGGAAGTTTCTGTTGAGATAACTGAGATAATACACTCATAGGTACCAGTTTGGACATTCTAGATATTTTCATTGTAAAAAACACTAAATTTGAGTGTACACATGGTGAAAGGACACTCAGATATTTGCAGAATTGTGTTTTATTCAGCAAACATTTTTTGAGCTTTTATGTAAGTGCAACATAGTTCCTGCATAGTAGTATGAGTGAGGGAAAGATACCAACACGCTCAGAAGATAATAAATTCTTAATACAAAGAGTAATGAAAGTTATGAAGGTTGTTACACAAGACAAAGGATAACATAGCATGCTCCCAGTTAGAAGCCCAGCTTCTCAGCTCCTTGAAGTTCCCAGAGGGAATTACAGCTGTGAATAATTCAGTCTCAGAGTGAGTGTTCTGCCAAGAGAGAAGCCTTCCTTCCATATTCTTAGAGTTTTGTTTTTCTTTTGATATGCTCCCACTATTTTGGACTCTTATGCCTACTTTATGTGAATAATTGATTGAAACAAGCTATGAACTTTCCTGAGTGATTATTTTAAGCCTGACTGGGGAAAAAAGTTTGCCAGGATTGCTTTCAATAGACCTACGTTTTAAGCATCTGTGAGGCTCACTCCTGCAGTAATTGTGATATTCAGTCAGTAGTGATAAATCCCCACAATGTATAGCACTGGAGTGAAAAGCTTTGGTTGAGAGTTAGACCTAATTTTGAAGACCTACTTCACTACTTCCTAACCCCATAACTTGGGCAAGTAATTTTAACAGTTCCAATGCTCATCTTTAAAATAAAAGATAAGAATAATGCCAAGTACATAAGATTATTGTGAGAATTCAATGTAATAATGCATGTGATGTGTTTAGCACATGTTCTAATTTATGTTAAAAACCTCAGTATGTACAAATACCATTGTTATGGAAGGCAGTAGCCAGATCCTGAGTTGGGAGGGACAAGTTTCTGAGATCAGTACCAGCTACTTATTGAAAGGAAAGCAAAGATGATGAACTATACTTAAAGGCCATAGAAGGGTCAGACAACCCTCAAGAGGCAATCAACTAATGAGCAGAGGGGAAAAGGGAAAGAATCATAGTTCTAGTAGCTTCTAGAAAATGGATTGAACTAGAAGTGCAGTAAAGCCCTGAGTACTGATAACATTGATGATTCACTCAGATGCTATTCAGAGTTTATCGACTGAGATCCCCTAAATCATATATACAGCGGCAGTCATTTTACAACGTATGCCAGGGTTTCTCAGCCTCAGCACTATTGACATTTTGGACTGCATTATTCTTCGTTGTGTGAAGGCTGTCCTTTTGCACTATAAAAAACATTCTTGATTTCTACTAAATGGTAGTAGAATTCTCCAAGTCATGGAAACCAAAAATGTCTCTCTCTAATAACCAAAAGATGGAAACAACCAAGTAAAATGTGGTTCATCAAAATAGTGGAATATTATTCAGCAATAATAAGGAGTGAAGTACTTATACGTTACAACATGGATGAACCTTGAAAAAATTAGGCTAAGTCAGAGAAGCTAGCCAGAAAAGGCTGTACATTGTATGAGTCCACCTAAATAAAATGTCCAGAATAGGCAATCCTCAGAAACAAGCAGATTAGTGGTTGCCACGGGATTGGGAGAGAGGGAAATTGGAGTGACTGCTTAATCATCGTGAGGTTTCCTTTGGGGCTGATGAAAGTGTTCTGGAACTAGATAGGGGTAATGGTCACACAGCTGGTTAAATGTACTAAATACCACTGAACTGTATATTTTTAAATGTCTGAAGTGGTGAAATTTATACTATGTTTGTTTTGTCAATAAAAAGAAAGAAAAAATTAGCTCCAGACATTGCCAAATGTTCCCTGGAGGGCAAAATCACCCTTATTTGAGAACCACTGGTCTATGGCAAGGAAGGAGACTGCCAGAAAGCAGCTTATGAGAAAGGCTGTAAAATTGTTTTCTAAAAACCAAACTGCTGCACAGAATAAATTTGCAGACAACATTGCACTTGAACTGGCTTGAAGAACCCTAGTGAACTTATGAAGAGAGCTTAAAACATGAACCAGACCATCCCCCAGCTCAAAGAGTGTTAATGAAATCTGGAGGCTTTGCTGGTAGAGAGGAAGTTGATGAAACTTAAAATGCCTAACCTGTACCATGGTGGTGCTTAAAAACTGATAATTTACTCCCAAGTCTTTTTAAAAGCATCAGTATATATTTATTTGCATTTTTGAAAATCTTATTTTCGAGTCCATCAGTTCACATACCAATTGTTCTTTACAATAAAGCTTAATTTTCTTTTTAGTCATGAAGTTGCTGTGGCTATTTCTAGTAGGGAAAAAAATTCTAAGCTGGAAAATTAATAATTACCATTGTTCTAGTTATCTATTGCTGTGTAATAAACCACCCTACTTTGAGGCTTAAAACAAGCAAAAAGAAAAACTGTTTTACTCTTGGACTGGAATTTGCAGCAGACATATAGGAAAAGCTTGATTCTGTTCTTCAGTATGTGGGCCTAAGCCAGGGAGTCTGAAAGGCTAGGGATGACTCGACAGCTTCAGGCTACAATCATCTGAGGCTTGTTCACTCACATCGGTTCATAGTAGCTGTTGTCTGGGACCCTAGCTAGGGTTGCTGGCTAGTGCACCCCCAGGTGGCCTTTCCATATGGCTATTTGGGCTTCCTCACATCATGGTGCCACTGTTCCAAACACGAACAGCCTGGGGAAAAAAGACAGCAACTTTACTGTTGTTTATGAACTAGTCTCAGAAGTCACGTTTAATCGTCTCTACAGCAATACCCAGCTCACCTAGTTTCAAGGGAAGAGAACATAGACTCCATTCCTTAAAGGAAAGAGGTCAGTGATACATTTTACAGGAGCTGATGGGATAGGAGATTGTGGAATGCCAAAACTTCTAAGCTAGTAAGACTCCATTTAGTCTAGTTTTCAAATATCCAACCAAATCTGAATTTGTTTTAACCCCAGAAACCAGGGACATTTATTTGTAATATAAATATATCTCATTTCCCATAATATATGTGCCTTTAACAACTGTTGTAAATTTTTCTTAAATAATGTAAGTGTTGAGAATATATTCATAAATGACACATCCAATAAGGGGTTGACATCCAAAATATATAAAGAATTCACATGCCTCAACACCCAAAATGCAAATAACCCGATTAAAAAATGGGCAGAGGATCTGAACAATTCTCCAAAGAAGAAATCCAACAGACACATGAAAAGATCCTCCATATCGCTAATCATCAGAGAAATGCACATTAAAACCACAATGAGATATTACCTCACACCAGTTAGCATGGCCAACATCCACAAGACAAGCAACAACAAATGCTGGTGAGGATGCAGAGAAAGGGGGAACCCTCCTACGTTGCTGGTGGGAATGTAAATTAGTTCAACCATTGTGGAAAGCAATATGGAGGTTCCTCAAAAAACTAAAAATAGAAATACCATTTGATGCAGGAATTTCACTCCTAGGAATTTACCCCCAAGAAAACAGAATCACAGGTTCAAAAAGACATATGCACCCCTATATTTATCACAGCAGTATTTACAATAGCCGAGACATAGAAGCAACCTAAGTGTCCATCAGTAGATGAATGGATAAAGAAGATGTGGTACATATGCACAATGGAATATTATTCAGCCATAAGAAGAAAACAAATCCTACCATTTGCAACAACATGGATGGAAGCTAGAGGGTATTATGCTCAGTGAAATAAGCCAGGCAGAGAAGGACAAGTACCAAATGATTTCGCTTATTTGTGGAGTATAACAAAGCAAAAACTGAAGGAACAAAATAGCAGCAGACTCACAGAACCCAAGAATGGACTAGTGGTTACCAAAGGGAAAGGGGTTGGGGAGGGACAAATAAGGGGATTAAGAGGTATTATGATGAGCACACATAATATAGGGGGGGCACGGGGAAGGCAGTATAACACAGAGAAGACAAGTAGTGACTCTATAACATCTTACTATGCTGATAGACAGTGACTGTAATGGGGTATGTGGTGGGGATTTGGTAATAGGGGGGAATGTAGTAACCACAATGTTGCTCATGTGAAACCTGAGCATAAGATAGTATATCGACACCTTAATAAAAAAAATGATGTAAATGTATTATATACATTATAATAAATAAAAATATTAATTGTACCAAGTAAGACTGATATTTAAAAAGAAAGTAGAAATAACTTTTTTATAAAGTAAACATTCCTGTTTATCTGCATTATAATAAGTAGGATTTTTTTTTTAAACACGTCTGTCTGTACTACACACACCTGGCAGAAATTCTTGGTTATGTTCTTTGTGAATTTTTTGAATATCCTTGAATTAAGGTTTTGATACTAAGCAGCTACTAGACTACTGAGAGTATTTTCTATTCTTTTCCCTTTCTTTGTGCCTAACAGATCCGTACAGTTGGCAGGCTAAAAAGAGAGCGCTCTATGAGTGATAATACTGTTCGCCACAATGGACAGCTGGTCAGAACTGATTCTGTGTGAGTAAACCACTAAGCAGTGTATCTCCTTCATAAGTTTTCTCCATATATTGTCTCTCCCATCTTTTTCTAACTAATTTGCATTTTTTTAACTCTCAAATATTAAAAATAAAAGGAAGAAGTGTGTCTATGTTTTGTGCATAAGAACCTGAGAAAAAAGTTAATAATTTACTCCTAATAGGGTTTGAAATTTGTTTCACTTTTACATTAGCTTTACATTTTTGCAACACATTTTATATCCTCAAAACCTGACCATTTTGTTAGTTGTGAGAATTTTTCAGGAGCATTATCCTCTGCTGTATGTATGAGTTTTATATTGGTATGATTTGCATATTTTGGGAATCTTCTACAGTGTTGTTAAGAAAAATTGATAAAACAAAGTGCTCGGTTCTGTGCAGCCTTCAAAAGTATTTATCTAGCAGTAGGTTTAAAGCAAAACAAAACATTTTATTTAAGGAGCCTTTATTTTTCAAGTTACTGATTTATCATAAGATTGTGAACTAGCCTTTTCCAGTTCTGCTACTAATAAGCTGTGGTGAACAATGTAGCTTAGGAAAGTGGATTTTTTTTTACTTTCTAGAATTATTTTTTAGCTATCTGCCTACTGAGTCATTGAATTATTAGATTCATTTTCTAAAATGGAAGTATGTTATTTAAAAAACTATTTGTTTAAACCTTTCTTTCTCATTTGGTTATATTTTCATACCTAATGTTAAAATTACCCCACTATGAGATGTTTTAGATCAGGCAAGTGCTTTTTGTTGTTTTGTTAAAATCAGTGGGTTTTTACAAATAAAATATCCCTTCGTGAAAAGGTTAGAATTTTAAGTCTTAAAGCCATTTGTGACTGTGGCTTTTTTAGCAAAAGATTTAAATTGTTTGTATAAGTTAATATTTCTCATTAGATTTTTGGTCAATTTTCATGAATTTATTCACTGTAAACTATATTTAATATCAAGCATCACGTTGGCTTCTCTGGGAATTGTAAACGAATCAGAGATGGTATCTGTCTCTTCTTAGAGCTTGTAAATCTAGATAAAAGCAAAATATTAAAATTTACATACAAAATAATTAGGGTACATTATAATTGTACATATACAATTATCCCATTTATATTAAACTATACCAAGTTGCTCTTTGGACCTGACTGAAGAATAAAGGGATGCAAAAGGGACTTTGATGGGGGTAGGCCCTCTCTCCTCTTGTGTTAGGTGCAAAGGAGAACTGTTAACTGCTTGGGAATCTTAAAATGTCTCCTAAAGTAATTACAGTTGCTCTGAAGGGCTATGTAGGAAGACAGTAAGTTAAAATTAACATATACCTCCTTCAGGGAAGACTTACCTGAAAGATTCAGCCATTAATATGAAATTTTGTATGAAAATTGTATGTTTCCCTGAAGGGACCTTGTTGGCAGTGATGTTAGCTAGCCCATGAAATCCATTTTTCTGGAATTATGGATTTGGTGAAACTATATTATGCAAATGGTGAAAAGACCTTACACAGTTTATGACTAAGGTAGCTTCTTGATATTCAGCACCCTAGCAGAATTAAGTAAACATACACCTAAGGGCTTTCATTATTTTCTTCTCTAATATTTTTTAAGACAATGCAGGTTTCTAATAAACTTTTCTATAATATAAGATGTAGCTTATTATTTAGATCCTTATTTCAAAGCTGCACATTAGTGAAATAACAATAAGACTTTATATAGCACACTTTTTTTCTCACAAAATGTATATTGATAACTGAGTTCAGTTGAAGAGAAAGGAAACAGCTCTATTACATGTGAAAACCAGCCTAGTGAAGTATGATTTAGAGTACATGATTAAGTCATGGATATTTTTTGCAGTTACCAATAGCATAAGTTCCTCATAACAGAAAAGAAATTACAAAATTAACTCATACTTGATATAATTTTTTTCTTTTAAGTTGCCTTAATGTAAGCATTTTCTAAATGTTTAATAAAACTAAAAATCTTGTGTTTTAATTTTTGGTAGTTAAAATAACATGAATATTTAACTATAAATTTTCACAATGAGGTATTGTGAAATACCCAATTTGCTATCATAGTAAAATGCTTAAACATCTTTTTGTTATTAATTATCCTTGCCTTTTCTTCTCCTACCGTTATTAATTTTATAATTTATAATTGAATTCATCTTTAAGAATCTACATTTAATTAACTTTCGGAATTTTACATAATGAGCAATGTTGATAATATAGTAGGGAAGAAACAATATAATACAACTATATTTTACCTCCACTAAGGTAATTATTATACTCTGTCTTTACCTACCTTATTAGCCTTGTCTTTGTAATGTGAGACTAATTATGTGTCATTGTGCATGAACCTTTGCCTGCCTCCACTTTATTCCTTGGCTTTAAGAATAGCATAACATATGTTCATAAGAGCAGGCGTTCTGATCTTTAATTACTTTCACGAGATGGTAGGATTGATTATTGTCAGCTATTAACACAAAAATGAATTCTGACCAGTAGAATTGTATCTAGCTTTTTCTTTGTGTTATAAAAGCTGAATATGTAAAAGAAGCGTAATTATTATTTAAGGTGGCACAGATCAGATTCTGCCCCAAGAAATAAAATTTCAAGGTTCCAGGCACCGATTTCTGCACCGGAGTACACGTAAGATTTTATCTGCTCTGCTTTTCACAAGTAGGAATTGTTTTAATTTTGCAGGCTTATGTATACTAATATTGCACCAGATAATTGGCATGTAATACCCTAATTCTCTTACTGTTTGGCTTTTTAGTGTCTCTGTTTTCAGGATTTCTTAAACTGTCATCATATACTTAGTTACAGGAAAAAAATAACTAGACCAACTAAGGAAGTTATGTATGATTTGGGTTATAATGGTTAAGTAAAAAGGAATGATTTACACATAAGGACCAAGTAGCCTTTTCCTTTTTTTTTTGCTTTGGTTGGCATACTAGTTTCTACAGATTCAGCAATTCCAATCATTTTTTTTAATTTTAGTAAACTATCTTTTCTTATTTTGACCCAGAAGGAGAATGGCAACTAAGTGTGGCTTGTCATTTAATTTTTTTTTAATCCTGTAGATTAAAATTATGCTTGGAAGAATGTTTTGAGATCATTAAATGCACTCTTTGTGTGAGTGTGACGAAACAGGGTGTGGGAGTGACTGACCTCTCATGGGGGGAAATATTTTGGCATGTAGTATAAAAATTCAATGGCTAGTAGAGTTCTTAAGCAACTGAAGCCATTCTGACAACTAGTGATTTTTCTCTTATTCTGATTTTCTTATTATCTTCTACGAACTAGTAAATTGCCTTAGATAGTGACAAAAAAATTAGTTTTCTCTTTATTTAAAATTTGAAGAGAAATGATGCAAAAATTTATGTTTCAGTGAAAATTTTTTCAGTATTTCACAATTTCACTTGCATTTTTGGAAGAAGCTAGAGCCTAATCAAAGAGGTTACCCTCAGTTTGAGAAACATTATTTCTATGGAAACCCATAGGGGAAGAAGTTCTTGACTTTGGCCTTACCTTTTAATAACAACATAGCTATGCCAAGTGAATTTTCATTTAAATTTTAGTTCTGATATTAGTTAATGTTGTTTACTTAAATTTGTAAGCCTGAGTTAGAGCTATTACTAATGAAATAACAGGGTAAACACAGTGTGAGGTTTTGCTGTTTTATAACATTACTGTCAATTTGTCATCAAAGTACACTTTTATTAAATTATTAATATCGTAACATTTGCTTAAATAATCTCAGTGCCTTTGCAGTGTGTTTA
>JAVSCE010011271.1:0-71113 GCA_032199065.1 Smutsia gigantea
AGGAGATTTCTGCTGCCCTGCTCACACTGCCATCTTCCCGGAAGTCTGGCATGATTACTTTTATTTTGAATTCTTTTTCAGGAAGATTGGTTATATCTGTCTTGTCCGGCCCACTCTCTGGCTTTGTTTGAGTGATTTTTGACTGGACCAGATTCTTCAGTCTTTTCATGGCGCTAGGAGTGGTTGCAGGCAGGTGGCGTGTGTGTCAGCTGGGAGAGTAAAGTCCCTTCCTGGTTGTTGTTCGCCTTGCCCTTTTCCGCAGCCTGTGCAGGTTATCCGCACAGCAGGAAGCAGTCTCTGGGATAATTCCCTGAGCTGCCGTGGGCGTGGCCGCCCTTAGGGTAGCCTAGAGCACTGCAGGGGCATGGTAGCCACACCGGGTGCGTTCTGCAATGATGGGCCCATTCGCGCCTTCCGGAGCTTGCTCTGGCATCCGCAGTCTGTGCCGGTTACCCGCACACCGGGAGGCAGTCTCTGGGATAATCCCTTGAGCTGCCGTTGGCAGGGCCACCCTCAGGCTAGCCTAGAGCAGTGCAGGGGGTTGCAGCCACGCCGGGTGCATTCTGCAGCAAGGATGGTGCCGCTTTGTGCCTTCCGGACCTTGCTGTGGCTTTCGCAGCCCGTCCTTGTTAGGTATGCACTGGGAGGAGACTGTGTGGGCGGGGCCGCTCTCCGGCTGCTCCGCAGCTGTGGCGGGTCATCCGGTCCGTTTTGCAGCACCGGCTGGGGGGAACGAATGGCAGGCTGCTTATTGCCATGAGGTCCTTCGGGGCTGCTTTGCCCAGCAGGTGGTTAGGAGACCCGAAGTTCCTCAAGATTCCCAGACTACTCGGCTGAGTGTGCTGAGATGATTTTGTTCAGCTGTTGGGCCCCTGACCCTTTAAGACTTTTAAAAAGCACCCACTTTTCTTTTGTCCCAGGGGAGCCAGCTGTGGGGACCCGCTCCCAGTCTCTGTCTCAGGTTTTACTTTTCCATTTCTCTAATATCCAGTACACCATGCAATGTGTGTCTGTGCTCCCAGTGCAGATTACTAGCGCTGGTTATTTAGCAGTCCTGTGCTTCCACTCCCTCCTCACTCTGATTCTTTTCCTCCCACCGGTGAGCTGGGGTAGGGGGAGTGCTCGGGTCCCACCGGGTCACGGCTTCTTATTTTACCCTTTTCGTGAGGTGCTGAGTTCTTGCAGATGTAGATGTAGCCTGGCTGTTGTACTGTATCTTCTGACCTCTCTTTTAGGAGTAGTTGTATTTGTTGTATTTTCAAAAATATATATGGTTTTGGGAGGAGATTTCCGCCTCCCTACTCATGCCGCCATCTTGAGCCCCCCCGGAACCCATTTTTAAACTCCCATTACCTTTGAGGGTCATGCTCAGTTGAGTCCTGAAGGCTGTTCTCTTCTGCCAGACCTGGTGACTGAAGTTTCTCGGGCTCCTCTTCCAGAATGTAGCGCATGTGCCCTCTGCACTGAGGACACTGAAGTCCTCTAAGGGCCAGTTGGATGTCCCCCTGGATTGGTGGGTAACAGGCACCTCACACAGCATATGTCCCCTTAGCCACCACACTCTGCCCGATCCTCATCTACCCCATCAGTCCATGTCTCTGTAACTGATGCTGACATTCTGTAGTCACAAGAGCCAGACACAAGGAGTCCATCACCCTGTGGCTTTCCTGTCTCGGCACCTACATGTCAGTGCATCACAGGGCCATGTATTTCCATTTTCCAAACCGGTCAGATCCTCTCCCCTTTCTCTGTCCCCACTGCCCTGTGTGGTGTGAGTGCCAAGTGCCCTGGGCTTCCTTGGGAGCCTGGCTTCCCCACTATTCCCCCTCTTACCTCCCAGTCTACACGTCTCATCAATGCAGATTTTGCTGTCTTCCACCTTCTTGGCGATCACTGTTGCTCACACCAAGTTGTTGATGGCTTTGGAGCATAGTCTACCCTGTATGACACATTATTTTTATTAACACATTATTATTTTTATTTAGCATTTTCCTCTGCCAGTCCTGAGATTAAACTATTGGATTTTCTTCCCATTCACATTAGATTATCTTTGTCACTTGTCACAGGTGAATGACTTAGAGTAACTGGCCTATCATTTCTACCTCTGGAGAACAGGTCAGCAAGTCGTCTTAGTATCTATGGCAGTTTTGTAGACAGAAAGATTTAAAAGGGTTTTACAGACATCCCTTGTGATTGCTAACATAAGGGAAGTGGTGTATAGGGGACGTCCTCCAGATGGGCCCCTCCTGCCCACTGAAGTGCAGGTGTGGCTGTGGGATGTGTTCCTACCTACTGTCTTCTCATGGGACCCAGCAAAGTTTTAAATGGGACCATCACATCAGCCTGGGTCCCACAGTGGAGGAAATGTGGAGCAGAGCAGCTGCCAATGAGGTGGGTAATAGTGGAGGCCAGATCCAAACCTTCACTGTGAGCATCGAGCTCTGGGGGCCATTTGTTAGCTCAGCAGGATTCAGCCTCTGCTGGTTGGTGGACGTTGTGTGTCAGGACACTTGGTGCTGTGCTGAAGGAACATGGCTTGGAAGACGCTCTTCTGTGTGAATGTTGCCACATTCAACAATAGATGTCCATAGATGTGCTGAGTGAACGAGAGTGCACATGCGTCAGGGACACTTTTGTGAATGTGACCATGACACTGTCTTGTGTACTCCAGAATGGGGCCCTGCTTCCATGCTGAGCCTGGGGTTGACTGTCGGGGACCCAAGTAGCCCTGGAAGAGGATCATCAGGAGTTGGTGACACCATAACTGTGTCAGGTGCCCTACAAAGTCCTTGGAATTTAACTGGATTCTGAAATATAGACTCTCACAGGAGCAAAGATGGTGATGAGGGTATGTCCCAAGGGGACTGTGTGGTGAGGGTCCAGTCCATCATGGGCCAGCTGAGCTGGCACTTCTGTGCAGCAGGACCAAACAAACAGGAGGGATGAACTGGCCGTTGGACTCTTTGTGTCTGCACCCCCGTCGTCATGGACTGGCCTGGCACAGGCCCAGCCACACTCACAGGTGCATGGCCTAGATCATTAAGCTGTGCTCTGGACTTTTTGAAAGTTTCTAAATTTTTTCCTTTTTCCATGAAATCACTTCAGACTTACAGAATAGTTGTAAAAACAAAACAGAGAATTCCCAGTTTTCCCAGGTTCCTCAAATACTAACATTGATCACCCTTGCATTATCTTATTTTTTTCCTGAAGTTTTTGAGAGTAAGTTGCATACATGATGTGTTTTTACCTCTAAAATATTTCTACACATACTTTCTAAAAAAATGCACACAACATAGGTATAAATGTTTGCATTGCTACAACACTGACCTAACCTGCTGACCTTATTTTAGGCTTCAGCAACCTTTAATGAAGTCCTTTATTGCAAAGAAAAAACAAGCCTGTTTCTAAAGCAGGCCTGTTTCTAGAGGCAGGTCACACTTGCATTGAGGCCCCTCTCTGGGCCCCTCTGCCTCTGTCTCCTGTGGCGCTGATAGTCTTGAAGAGGCCAGGCCAGGCCATGTAGCAGGAGCTCCTCCATTTGGATTTGTCTGATGTACCCTCATGGTGAGATCCGGACTAGTTCTTTTTAGCAGGAAACCCTAAGGTGAGGTGTGTCCTCTCCATGCTCTGTGGCCAGGACGCCACTGGCACGTTGGGCCATCGTGGGTCTTCCCTGGCACTACAGCTGCTCTGGTTTCCTCCAGAGTGGTCTACTTGTCTACAGGGCAGCACACCAAGTAGGTGCTGAGTGGGTCACTGGATTCAGTAAAATAACAAATTTAAAAGAGTTTGTTAAATTTTTTGAAATACTTGGAAAATCGAGCAACTGCAGTTACTCTAACAGTGAATATCTGATTTGCAGTCAGATGTGAGTTTTTCTGAGTAGGCAGGAATGGAGCCTGTGTGGAGAGATTTCTCCACCTCAGCGAGTATGTCTGCCTGAGCAGTGAGTGTCATGGCGGAGAGTGATGTCAGGAGGCTGAGGAACACAGTGGCTGGCCTCCCTGGGACTGCAGCTTGTGTGGGTGCCAGGGCCAAAAGCAGCTCTGCCAGGCTCATTTTTACAGTGCTGTGGGGGCCAGACTACCACTCCTCCCTACCTTAGTTCCTGGCCTTGGCACCTCTTCAGGGTAGAGGGAACGTGTGCCCAACCTCCTCTTGCATCCGGCTACACCTCCGAAGTGACAAGTTTTGACAGAGAGGGATGGCTTCTGTCATGCAGATTCTTTGTGGACATTCCTTGATGCTCCAAGTCTGTGTCCTCAATAATGAAATGAGGAATTTGCCTGTAGGTCTGCATTCATGAGGTCCAGAGTCTTGGGTATGGGTATGAAGAATCAGGACTCCTTTGCTCCTGACCCCAGAATGTGTGGTGGGCTCTTGAGAAGTACAGACACCATTGGAATTGGTTAAAGAAGCTCCTAGTCAAGAGGCTCTCTTGGAAAGGGGCATTCAGCTCATCACATTATTAGGCTCTGTGTAGTGAGCATCTTTAATGTACTCTTGAAAACTGGTTGTAGGGAATAATTTGACTGATTGGGTAATGAGTTGGCCTTGCTTTGCATAAAGATGTCACTAAACTGAACTTTCTGTTGGGTTAGAGACTTATTTAAATGTGGCTTATTTCTTGTTTTTGGATGTGGTTATATCATGTTAATACTGAAATATTTGCAGCAAGGCCTGGCTTTGTACACACAGAGTAGGTCTTCAGAGTCCTTAGAGCTTTTTTGTGCATCTGTTAATTTAGAGTTCTAGACCCAAGCCTTTGGCATAGGTATCTCATTTTAAGAGTTTCCATTCTAGCAAGTAAAATGACTTTCACCAAGTATGGGAGAATTAAGAGAGGGTGAGAGGAGGATATTTGCAACTCTGAATTCATATTGAAACTGTTAAAGTTTGTGTACATAAAGGAAAGTTAGTTTTTTCCCAGGGCCCTTCGTTGCTTGGAAACCATCTGGTTGGGTTGCCACGGGCCGTTGTACCTGCTTAGGATTGCTTAGTACCACAGGCTGCATTCCTGTGGTTAATGCTTCTGGTCATTTCCTACTGGGATTTCTGCCATCTGGCTTGCTTTTCTTCTCATTCATTTCTCAATTTTTCCCTTTCCTCTATTATTTTTTCATATATTTCAGTATCTTGTAAACAGGTTTATATTCTTATACTGAGCTTCCTTACTACTGTGATATGAAGGGGTGTGAGATGCATAATTTTCCCGATCTGTCCAGGAGGTAGGACCTCCTGGGTTGACGCACTCTGTGAAGTAAGTTCAGGGCTAGGAAAGAGGCCACCCCAGGCTCCAGACAGGCCAGAGTCGATGCCAGGGGGAGGAAGGATCAGTGTATGCCGACGTGATGGGCCTCCCAGCCTGGACACCAGGCTGCCTGTCACGTGTGGAGGGTGTGAAGAAGACACTGTTGGAGGAGGGTCCACTCGCCGTGGCTGATTTTCACCTACATGCTCTTCCGGTGCTCTTCTTAGTTTTGTGAAAGACAACTAATAAAAATTATTCCACTTTATTTCTAGCTTAGAAAAGTCAAGCAGCTGTCATTTACCTACCCAAAGTGGGGGAACGGATTTCACAGCTAATTGAGCTCTCTAGGAAACTTGAAGATAGCTTTAGTGAATTTGGCTTTGAATATGACCTTTATAGAAAAATCATGTGGGTACCCAGATGAAATAGGCCACTGTTGGCACAAAATTGTAGAAATAGCACTGTGACCCTGTCACATTATCTCAGTTTTGCTGATTTCTATATCCATTCACATAGATGGCTCTTATTAAAAAAAAAAACTGTTCAAGTGTACTCCATGTACAGAAAAGTGCATATATCATACATGTGTAGCTTGATGATTTTCGAACAGGAACTCACCCATGTAATCACAACCCAGATTAAAAAATAAAAGTTGCTAGGATGCGTTAGGTAGCCTTTACACGTGTTTGGTGGCTCATACAGGGATGAGAAGTTCACTTTTAGATGAAAATAGACGAACTGTGTTCAAAGCGTGGGGCTGGTGTTCAGCAGCGTTTGGTGATGGACAGGACACCCTTGCACGCTGTCTTGTCAGGCCTTGCCTGGTTTGAGACGCTGTGTATGCCCTTGGAGCCTGAGGGTTACAGAGGAGATAGCCACATGGCCGCACCGCACTGCTCATGTGTGTAATTGGTCCTTGATGTGGCAGTGCCCTGCCCTGGAGGAGCAGCACTCAGCCAGCTAGGTGTGGACACTGTGGGTGCCACGTAGGGGTGGTGCAAGCTGAGGGCCAGTGGGAGAGCAGGTGCCATGCTGGGAGGGAAAGGCTTGCCTTTCTGCCCCATTGCCCTGTTGGAACTGTGCTCTGTGCTGTGTTGCTTCTTTGGCACTTGGAGAACAGGCAGGTGTGTGTGCTGCTGCTCTGGTTGAGGCTGGGCTTTGCTTAACTTCTTGGGGTGGGGATGGGACAAACAGCATGGCAGGCAACAGATCCTGTCTGTAGGATAAGTAAATGCTGACATTTTAACATAGAACTGAAAATAGTTTGGTTTTCCCATTTTAATAAACATCTGGATGTTCGATAAATAATATCTGGGTTAATTCTCACAACACTCAAAGGGAGATGTTGTGAACTCTGTTTCTGGATGAGGAAACTGAGGCACAGAGCGGTAACTAACTAGGATTGAAGGCCCATGTGCCGAGTGACAGCATGTTCTAAAGGCCTGGCTTTCCCCTGAGGGGGACATAATGACTGTCATTTGAGTACAGGGATTGGGGCTCCGCATCAGAGACAAAGGAGGAGCCACTTACCTTATTCCCATAGTTGTCATATGTGTTATCTGAAAATTTAGAGGCCAGGGAGGTCTTAATCACCTTCTTTCCTAAGCCTAGAGTTGATTATTGAAACCTCAGTGATAAAAGAAGTTGCAAGACGTTCATTCTAGTCATGTTCATGTGACTTATTTTAATTATCTTTTTAGTTTATGAAACTGGGCGTTTTTGTTGTTTTTTTATTAATTCCGCAAGTGTGTACTGAGGACCTTCTATATGTGAACCAGGGACTCTTTGAGGCACCAGATAATAGCTGTGAACCCAGCAGGCAAGAGCTTTGCTTTAAAGGAATTTGCATCCTTTTAGGGGTGAGCAAGCAAATGTGGGTATAGCATAGAGTCATGAACAGCAAGGCAGGGCGAGGAGCAGGTGCTGGGTGGTCAAGGAAGACCCTTGGATAATGGTGGGGAGGGGTTGGAGGGGACCCCTATGCAGCAAGTGAGGGCAGGAAGGGATGAGAGGCAGGGGTCATGAGGTCTGACCCAGATGGGGTGGGAGCTCCTGGGGAGTTGGGAATGGAAGAAGGAGGGCACTTAGGGGCCCCCGAGGGAGGGCCAGTGCCTGAAGACAGGTGGGAGGAGGCTGCCTTTACCTCTGGCCCGTCTGTGCCTTGAACACCTCAGGCAGACCTTGCTATGAGAAACACTCGCTCTGGCTCCTGGGTGCAGACAGACTAGGGGTGGGAACTGGAGAGAGTAGGGCGGGGGGTGTCACCAGAGACCAGCAGCAGGTGAGGGGAGTGCCCAGGGGGTCTCCTCTCTGTACTGGGGCTGGCCATGCATTGTTAGGTTAGTGTGTCTCTGCCCGGCCTCCACCACCCGATGCCAGGAACACATCTCCTGGTCTGGCAGCCTTGTGCCTGGGGGCTACCATCAGTGCAGAGGAGCAGATGGTGGTAGAGGTGTGGGGACCAGTACTTTGGGCTGTAGCTATATATGGGTTTTCCCACTATTTTTTGCATGATGTTTTTTTGGGATGGGATGTCTTTGTGAGTCTATGATATATCACATGTACGGGTTCATGTAACTGTTTTATGGTGGAGATGCAGATGACCATTGAGTCACACACAGGTCTTCCTGGTGCTGCCTCTTTGAGGCCACATGTCTCCTTCCTTCAACCCCTGGCTACCACTTGTCTGCTCTCCAAGTCTGTGATTTTGGCATTTTGAGAATGGCCTATAAATGGAATCATATAGGATGTAACTTTTGGGGACTGGTTTTTTTCCTCAGCACAGTGCCCTGCAGAGTGCAAGGTGATGGCTGTACCAGTAGTTCCTCTGTATTGCCGAGTTGTGCTCCATGATGTGGATGAACCGCAGTTCATTAATCATTCTCTCATTGACAGACATTAAAGTCGATTCCAGTTTTGGCCATTACGAATAAACTGCTGTAAACATTCGTGTGCAGGTTTATGTGTGACTGTAAGTGTTCATTTCTCCTGGATGAATACCAGGAGTCTAATTGCTTTGTCATGCAGTACATGTATGTGAAACTATGAGAATCTGCCACGCTGACGTTCTGGGTTTGTGCTATCATGTCACTTTACCACCAGCAACACAGCAGAGATCTGTTTCCCCACATCCTCAGGGTTACTGAATGTCAGTCTGCAGTTTCACCCATCCAGTAGGAATGTAGTGGTATTTGGTGGCGGCTTTATTTTGCATTGCATAGAGACATTGAACAGCTTTTCATGGGTTTATTTGCCACCTGTGTGTCTCCAGGGATGTGCTTTTTCAAGCCTTCTACCCATTTTCTAAGTGGGTTCTTTGTTTTCCTAAACTGGTTTCTTTGTTTTCTTAAACTGATTTCTTTAGGTAGTCTGGATGTGAGTCCTTTGTTGGATATGTGATTAGTAAAAATTTTCTCCTAGAAGGTGAACAAGGAAGGAAAAGGGGGAGGGTCTTTGACCGAGCAGGCATCTCAGTTCTAATGACTGTGTTTTGAAGGTAAGCTGGAAGCCTAGTGGGTGGGTTGGGTGATTCCTGCATTTCTGGCTTGAACAACGGTTGATGTCATTAACTGCCAAGGGGAGTGCTGGAGGAATGCTAGTGTGGGTGTCTGGTTAGCACCGTGGGTGCAGAAGGAGGCGTTGAGAAGGCAGTGGACAGAGATGGGGTCCAGAGTGCAGGAACTGTGGATTTTGGAGTTGTACAGGTGGTGTGGAATTGAAGGTCGCAGGCCTGGGTGAGCATGGGGACAGAGAAGCACAGATGCTGGAGTCTCGGCCTAGGACATTGGATGTGGGCAGTGTAAAGGAAGAGAGCTGAGTGCAGAGTTGAGAAGGAGCCCCGAGAGGTAGGAACAGGGATGGGTTCCTGGGCGCCATGAAGAAGGTAGTCGCTCTCAGGTTCTGCTCTGTCCCCTGAGCCTGGGGTGACTCACCAGCGCAGTCTTATGAGGGAAGGGCAAGGGCAAGGGCCCAGATGGCCTTGAATTCAAAAGAAGGAGGGAGAGAGAGGGAGGAAGCCAGGCAGTGAATGCTGAAACCCTGCTGCATTGCGCCCTGCCTTGCCGCAGCCAGAACGGTGGGCCTTGAAGAGAGCCCTGAGGATATCCCCAGAAGTGGGAGGAGCATGTGGCCTCCACATGCTGGACCCTGCCTTGGTGCCCACATAGGACAGTGTGGTGGGCAGAGCCAGCACCACAGTGGGCGCCTGGGTTGGATATGCCGAGGTCAGTTGAGCACCGTGGGCTGGACGCCTGTGCACGTCAGGTGCTGTCTGACTGGGTGTGAAATGGAGAATTAGGGACCGTGAGTCTGTGGAACTCTTTTAACTTTTATTCTTTGAAGGCATTTAGCTTGCATTGTTTTTTTTGTTTGTTTCTTTTTACTATAAATACACTTGAGTCATGTCAAGGAAGCTCTATTAAAGGTGAACCCAAGTATTAAACTGTAAGCATTTTCCTATGAGGTTTAATATCTCTGGCTTTTGTTTGCTCAGTTAAAAGGTGAGAAACCTTCTGAAAGAAAAGGGACAATTCTTCTTTGTTAAAGAAGAAACAGCCATAAAACTGTTGCTTAATGACCCAGGTATATTTGCAGATTTATTTTGAAAGGAATAATGCGTACTAAGTGTTATTCGAGTCTTTGTCTTAAATCTGCTGTAAGACCCAAACATGTTTGTGTTTATTTTGAAAAGAGCAATGCAGATTAAGTGGTATTTGAGTCTTTCTTGAGTCTACAACACTCTTTTTTTCCTATTTGGCTGATCTAAATGTTTTTGTTACTAGTATTTTAAAGTCATGAAATGCCTGTTTTTGGTTTCATTCATTAAACACCTCCTAGCACATGAGGTGAGCTTGAAGTGGGCTTCTGTGTACCAGTTGTGCACTTGGGGACATGCAGGCTGTGTCGTGCCCTAGGTGGGACACCCACCCTCCCGTCCAGCAGGTGCTGACTGCTGAATTTTCTTTCAGGTGCACGTTCAGGTTCCCGAGCACAAACATCAAGATAACGTTCACTGCCCTGTCCAGTGAGAAGAGGGAGAAGCAGGAGGCGCCTGAGTCTCCGGTGAAGCCCGTGCAGGCCCACATCTCACCCCTGACCATCAACATTCCAGACACCATGGCCCACCTCATTAGTCCCCTCCCCTCCCCAACAGGAACCATCAGGTAACAGAGCTTCTGTGGCGGGCGGGGCTTGCTAGGGGGCTGGGGGCATGCATGCTGTGATGTGCATGAACGCATCAAAATTTCAGTCCTTGCCTCCTGCCTTGGGACTTCCAGAAGCGATCATAAGTCACAGTAATAGGCTGGAGCAGAGAGTGGCACCTTCTCCCTTCCTTGGGCTGATGACCTGGAAAAGAAAGATGTTGAGGGTGCTTAAAATGCCCTTTAGTTTCTGGACACTGTTTGTTCTGTTCCCTGCATTGTGAAACACTGTTACTAGGTGTTCCTGGTTTTCACCTGTGTGTTTGTTTTGAATTCAAGTGGAAGGGGCATGTGATTTGTCATACTGGTCTAAAGTCTTGAGATAGGTTTTCATTTGCATTTTGAATTATTTTAGTTTGCTCCAATTTCATATGAATTCTGATGATTTGTACTTTGAATTGATGAGTTTGACCACAGTGAAGTAACAAACATGTGTTTGCCACGATGTCCTAAGAGAGCCAGGGCACCTCAGGAGAATGGAGGTCAGTAGCTTCGGGGCCCTCAGAACCCAGAACCCAGTTCACAATTGTCAGGTTGTGATGAGCTCTTGGGACAGTAGCTGAGGAACAGCCACGGGACTCTAGGTGTGTGTGTTTGGAGCAGGTGAGATTGAAGCCTGTGGTTGAAGCAGAGTCCCACCATGACCAGGGGTGCACTCTGACCTTGGGCCGGGCCTCAGATGGGTCAGTCCTCTTATGGTCTGTTGGCTTTTAGAAGAGTAGAGTATTTCTCTGGGCCTCGTCTTAGCTGTGAGTAATGCTAAACTTGGGTGCTTCTCTGTTGAGTTGGGCTCCTCCTCTCCAGGTCTGTCCACAGAGCACAGCTGGGAGACGGGGAGGGCCTTGTCTGTCCCACCCAGGCTGTCCCTGCGTGTGGTGGAGAGAAGGAGTGTGCAGGGAGCCCTGGCAGCTCTGGGTTATATCTCTCAGCCCTGCACGTCTGTTCCTTAAAAGCCAGCCTCAATAGTAGGCGCTGTGGAGAGGCATCCATGTGTTAAGTGGAGGAAGTGGCAGGTGGATGAGGGCAGCTACTCTGGGCTTGGTGCTTTGTGGTGCAGCTGCTGCAGACGTCGGCCCCTTCCCTCTGGCCTGTGGCTGCCCCCTTCTCCTGAGGGGGCTATTTCTCTCTCTTGGTTCTGTTTGTCTGAGTGTGACTAAATGGACCAGATAGTGTGTCAGTAGGCAGGCAAAAGTCAGCCTCCCCGTACCAGATTCTTCCTCAGCACCATGTGTAAGTATACAGATTCACAGAGGATGAGGAGCAAGCCCGTGCTTACTCAGTGGGGTGGCAGCAGCCCTGGAGATGGGCTCACTGAGACACCAGATGGGTGGCATGGAGACAGACAGTTCTGGGCTCTCAGGAAAGGGGCTGGTTGGAAACCTTAGGATTGAAGTCACCTCCTGACCTAGCAGCTCCTCACCCTCTGCTCAGTCGTTATCCTGCTTTCCTTGCTCACCCCACCCCCCACGTCCTCCGTCCCTCTCGCCATCACCAGTGTTGACCATCATAGCAGACCTACCTTCTGCAAACCCATCATGCAGCCAGTAGGACCACTCACCTCATGTAAGCACGTCTTAAATGTTAGCTAGGCCTAAAACACCATGAAGGAGAGGTCAGGAGTACAGTCCTGCTGGCTTCCTTGCTCCTCTCTGGTGCTTACCTGTGTGAGCACTCGCTGAGTGGGGGACTGCCCATTCTGATGGTGCCTGTCATGGAGAGTCTGATGGCTACAGAGGCTGCTGGGCCAGCAGGGCATCTCCCCAGCCCTGCAGAATCCTGCTTTCCAGTTCAGGTGTTGGAAGCTAACTACTATTTCTGAGCAGTTTTTCCAGAAATTTTTGGTATATTTGTAGTACTTTACTTTTTTTCCTTCCAAACACAAATGAGATCTAACCATATATACTGTTCTATAACTTAATGGATTTTTAAAACAATCTTCTCTTGGTATTCTTCCATTTCAGTAGCTTGTTCTCATTTTAAAAACCATAATAATACTGTACAGAAAAGGGAGCATAAAGTAGACACAGCTGGGTGAGCCATGACAGACTAGCATGGCCTTCAGTCGGCACAGAGATCATGACTCAGAATATTCCCAGTGCTGCAGCCCTCCTTACTTGTGGGGAAAATGCATGTGTGAAAATGGGTTTCTGCTTCTGTTTTCTGGGCGTACTCCAAGTTATAGGATGCATGTGCTCCTGGGGCCCGTTGCCACCTGTCCACAGCTTCATGCCTTTTCCGTGCACCCTGTCCTCAGCCTGGTTGCCTGCCCCCTCTCTCTTGATGGTTCCTGGTGTAGCTAGAGGCCACTGTTGCAGCTTGTCCTCAGCTTCCTGGTGAGGGGGTGAGTGGAGCATGTGCTTTGTGTGTCTCTGCTAGGCTGCAGCCCTGGAGCCATCACATATGGCTCTTTGTCCTTGGTAAGTCCGGAACCATCCTGAGCCTCAGTTTCCTCACTGGTGAAACAAGTGGGCCTCCACCTCCATTGAGAGAGTGTCTTCTGATTATGTGAGATGGCACGTGTCAGTAAAAACATGATTTCCACATATTTCTTGGGATGATCTTAAGTCATAGAGGATTAATGAGTCTATTTTTCCATAGGAAATGCCATATTCTCTCAAATTTGTTTTTCCTGACGTTGGGAGCAGTCATGGAAGCACGGTGTGTATACTTTGTAGTGGACTGATGGGAACAACTTTTTCTCATCCACAGTGCTGCAAACTCCTGCCCATCCAGTCCTCGGGGAGCAGGGTCTTCAGGATACAAAATGGGCCGTGTGATACCATCTGACCTCAATTTAATGGCTGACAACTCACAGCCAGAAAATGAAAAGGAAGCTTCAGGTGGAGATAGCCCAAAGGTAAATGATTTATAGCCTTGTAACTGAACCCAGGGCCATTGTGTGGCCAGCTCTCCTCCCTTCACTGCCTGCACGTCCAGGACCAACCCCAGCAGAGCCTTTTGAGAAGCACGTGTTGCCGTGTATCGGTGAAGCCCTGGTCTGAGTGGATGGGGCTGGTTGTGGGGTCACTGGTGCTGCGCATGTTCTCTGGGTTGAGGGCTTACAGATGCATGGTTTTGGTCATTCATCTCTGGGTTCTACCTGTGGCATCCGTGGGCCCAGGTGTTGAGAGCTGGACAATGGAGGACAAGAGAGGAGGCCCTTGGTCCTCATGGGGTGACTTGCATTGTGTCCCAGAAATTGTTCCTGGTCCCCAAATTGTCCCATTGTGTCCCAGAAATCGTTCCTGGTGTTTAGTCTTGCTGTCCTAAATGCTGAGGATGCTCATGCACACGTCAGAACACGTGTTTGTGCACACAAACAGGCACACACTTTTGGGAGGACCCATCAGCCCCCTTTTGGGATAGTAATTGTTGATGGTCCACATTATCACCCTGTGTGTTTTTATTCTTTGATCCTATTATACCATTCTAGGACTATGTCTAAAGGAAATGGACAAAAATCTCAAACAAAAGTTGATAGAAAACAGAAAATTGAGAGTAACCTCAGTGCCCCATAAGGGAGGAGTGATTAAGCAAGGGTAATAGCATGCATGTGTTTACTGATGTGAACGTGCTCTAGGTAGAATGCTAAGTGAAAAGAAGCAAAACTATGTGTAGTAGAAATTCAGTTACACATGTATAAATGTGACATGTTCATGCCGCACAGCATGGTACACAGCCCTGGGGACCAGTAAGCAGCAACTGTGCACCATCCGCATGCAGCAGCAAGCAGCCCTACACGTGAGGCTGGCAGGCTCAGAGGGTGCCCTTTTAGGATCCCATTTTTGTCCATTGCCTGTTTAAAAAAAACAGGCAAAACTAAATAGTGTTGTTTCAGGATACATTCTTAGATGGTAAAACTTTTAATCATAGCAAGATGTGATCACTATAAAGTGTCAGGAGTAATGTGACCTCTGTGGGAGGTAAAGGCTGTGGGTCAGGGAGTCATATGGAAGCTTCTGGGATGTGGGCCATGTTCTCTTCTGACCTAGTTCTGATTGTACTGTGTTCATGTTACAAAAACTTGTTTTCAGCTTATAACACAGACAGGGTTTTCCTGTCTGTGTTATATTGTTAGTTAAAAAAAAGTTTTTAGAAATGTATAGGAAAAGAGGACAGGGAAACACACGGAGCAGCATAATCACGGTGAGGATGGCTTTGTGCTCTGCGTCTGAGGACACAAGCTCGCCACTCCCCTGGCCCTTTACTGTACCTGAGCTTGCTCACTTGTGGGGATACTGGGCTAAGTGCTCAGGAAATATTAGCCCCTGCAGAGTAGGGTGCTGGAACTAGGCCACTCGGGCTTTCTGTATGGAGCATGTGCCCATTGCAGGCTGGCTGGGCGAGCACGGCCCACGTGCCTCAGACACTGGTGGAGGGGCCCTGCGTCTGGCTTACAGTGCTCACCTCTGCCTGCAATTTCCTTACACAAGGAGCTCCTCGGCTGATGGACGTGCGGCGGTTCCAAGCGGTTGTTACTTTGGCCCTGTGTACCTTTACCTTACCCCCTCGTGCTCATGGGGACACCCCTGGACCTGGGAGGGAGACCAGCCACTGCACCTTTCGCCACCACTGGCCCTGCCTGACTCACCACTGGGTCCACATGCCCTGGATTCTACAGAAGTCAAACAGCTTTTCTCTTTTTTTTTCTTTTCATTTTTGCTTTCTGGACTTTGTCCTCATGCAGTTTTGGTGTTCTTTACACTGCTGTGTATTTTCCCATTTGCTTCCTCCAAGTTTCCCCAGATGCTTCCCAAATGCTCCCAAATTACATTACTTTTACAATGAGGAAAACTAAGCATTATTTCAAGAACACTTAAAAACACAAAGAATCCTGAATTTTAATAAATTTAGTAAAAATTTTGATAATGTCAATACTTCTTTTTGTAACTTAAATACAGGATGATTCAAAGCCACCTTATTCCTATGCACAATTAATCGTACAAGCAATTACGATGGCTCCTGATAAACAACTCACTCTAAATGGAATTTATACGCACATCACTAAAAATTACCCGTACTACAGGACTGCAGACAAGGGCTGGCAGGTAGGTAAATCCATTCCATTTGTTACTAAATGTTTCTGTTAAATGTCTTGTAGAGCTGACTGACAACTGAGAGGAAAATTAAGCTGCTGTGTTACTGAACTCAGGCGCAGGTAACAGGCAGCTGTAGAGGGGAGTGTCACGTGCTGGTGGCCCACTGGGCCTTGCCCTTCCTGCCTGTCTGTGGAGTACAAGGGATAGCAGTTCTAGAAGAAAATCTCATTCTAACTTGGTCTCGTGGGTGGGAAAGGCATGGATTGTTGGAGATGCTTCTCTTGGACTGGTGCAATTCATTCCCTCTGTCTGAAATAAAGGACAGTCAGAAGTCCAGCCTGGCCTTCATGTTGGCATCTCCCACCTTCCTTATCTGCATCTCCTGATGTACACAGCTTTCTGAGGTTTGCACAGGGATCATTTTCAAACTGTTGACCAAAGAACTTTTTCTTCAAAAGACATCTTCTCCAATTGGCCAGTATATAAAACAAGTGACAGTGACACTTCCCTGTTTAAGTCAGGGTGCCCACCGGCTCATCTGCCTGTACTTCTAGCCGACTCCTGAGGTGTGTGGGACCCGGACTGCCTCAGACGACATTTGGAAGTCAATGTGTAATATTTCCATTGTTTTGCTTTTTAATTTAAATTTTAGACCTTGACATTGTGTAGGTTTTTTCTTATTCTGTGTATCTGTGCTATGTGTGGCTACTGACTGGATGCCCAGTAGATCCTCACTAATTCAGACGATATGGGGAGGAGGAAGTTTGAAATACAGAATATTAAAAGCATGAGGGAGAAGAAATGTACATTTGTAGTTTTTGAATTCATTACGTAACCAGGAATGACTACAGAATTCCTGAGACTTATTAAGTAAAAGGTCCTTTGAAAAACATGTCTGTTGAACTATGACCATAACTATAACCAAGTGATGTGGGTAGGGGTGTGGGATAACTGTTTTCTGTTTAATGAAAAGTAAAACTTTTTTCTTCTATCTGCAGATGTATAACCATGTTATAGTAAAAGTTGTCTACCAACCAAATCCCAAATATTTCCTTTGTGAAGGATCTTTGTTGGTGGAAGGTATAGAGTAAGGCCCAGCCTCTCCTCCTGGCCTGTAGTGTCTGCGTTCTGCCCTGCTTGCCTCCCTGTTCATAGAAAGGTAGCATTTCTTAGTTGGCAGTGAGGGAAATGGTGGATTTGGAGAACACTTCCTGTCTAGCTACTTGGCAGGTCTCTTGATGCATCGCATCATAAATCCTAGCGGTACTTACCATAGTTAATCACAGCAAGGCTGTGCTTCTGAGAGAATGCAAAGCGAGAGAAGCAGAACCAGACAATAGTCTGTAGCTTGTCTAGTGACCGCATGTGGACTAGAGCTTCCTTGTGTGCTGACAGGCAAGGCCTTGGTGTCTCCAGAGAGCCGAGGCGATGTCGAGTACAGTGCACCATGTGTGGGATTCTGATGACTTAAGTGCCAGGTGGCTGGGCTTTTTGGGGAGACCACTTCTGAAAAGCCTGGCCAGACTTGCAGTGGTATGTTTCCCAGTGTTTCCTAACATCCGTTTATGTGAACTGCTTCTCAGCGTCACAGGGTTTTCTTGCCAAAGAAGGCTGAAATGGTGAAGGTCATCCTTCAGGGTCAACCTACTTCTGGCCTCAGTCTCCTGGAGAGTCAGTCAGGCCAGCAGGGGTCACAGTAACAGAGAGACGGGGCTCTCAGATGTGATCTCCCTGGGTACCGTTGCCGCTGGCTCCTGAAGCGACTCCACAGCCCAATTAGGTGGTTACAGGCATACCTGCCAGTCCAGCACCCTCCCACCCAGCTTTGCATCCCCACCCGGCTGTCTGTGTGCCTCCCCCTACTGCCTGTGTACCCCCTAACCAGCTGTCATTAATGTCTGTGCAGCCCCCCCACCCAGCTGTCAAATCCTGTGCATTCTGCCACCTGCCTGTACACCCTCCCGCCCAGCTGTTGTTAATGCCCAGGCACCCGCCTATCCATCTGTCTTTGTACCCCTTCCACCCAGGTGTCATAAATGTCTGTGTACCCCCCACCCAGCTGCCTGAGCACCTCCCACCCAGGTAGCCTTAATGCCTGTTCTTACTGAAATGCCGTCTTTTCTGTGTAGATCAAGGTCTGTAAGGGTGATTCTTGCCTGCATAAGGCTGTTCCTGGGACATTTCACACTTCCTGGCTCCAGCTGTTATGTGGGGAAGGGGATTTCCAGCTCCGGCCCTCCCTTTAATCTAAAGACATGCACTCTCTTCTTTCTTTCCTCAGTGGTCCTTAGCTGTGCCCAGGACCAACCTGCTTGTGTCCTTTTTCTATCAGGAGATTCTCAGCTGGCCTCCCAAAGCAACTGTACTTAGAGTCTGTATGTTTAAGACCATATTCCCATTTCTTCCTTCCTGGCTTAAAACAAAAAAAGCCTTTCCATCATTCAGCCTTCTTTCTTAAAACACTCAGATCCTTTTTCTTTTGAGGGGGGGAGATACTGTCAACCAAAACAGCTCTTTTTAAAAATTAAAACATTAACTATATTCCTGTGTTGTACTTTTGGTCCGGATTTATTTGATAATTGGAATGTTGTAATTCTTTTTTTTAAATAATTTATTTTGGTATCATTAATCTACAATTACATGTGCAATATTATGGTTATTAAACTACCCCCTTCCTCAGGTCCCCACCACCAACCCCATTACAATCACTGTCCATCAGCGTAGTGAGATTCTATAGAGTCACTACTTGTCTTCTCTGAGTTGTACAGCCCTCCTCGTGCCCCCCCAACATTACATCTGCTAATCATAATGCCCTCCTTTCCCCCTTATCCCTCCCTTCCCACCCATCTTCCTAGGTATTTTACTCTTTTTGATGTAATTCTGAATGGAATTGTTTTTCTGATTTCTCTTTCTGTTAGTTCATCGTTAGTGTATAGGAAAGCAACAGATTTCTGTGTATTAATTTTGTATCGTGCAACTTTGCTGAATTCAGATATTAGTTTTAGTAGTTTTGGAGTGGAGTCTTCAGGGTTTTTTATGTACAATATCCTGTCATCTGCAAATAGTGACAATTTGACTTCTTCTTTACCAGTCTGGATGCCTTGTGTTTCTTTGTTTTGTCTGATTGCCGTGGCTAGGACCTCCAGTACTATGTTGAATAACAGTGGAGAGAGGGGGCATCCCTGTCTTGTTCCTGATCTTAGATGAAAAGCTTTCAGCTTCTCGCTGTTAAGTATGATGTTAGCTGTGGATTTGTCATATATGGCCTTTATGATGTTGAGGTACTTGCCCTCTATACCCATTTTGTTGAGAGTTTTAATCAGGAATGGATGCTGAATTTTGTCAAATGCTTTTTCAGCATCTATGGAGATGATCATGTGGTTTTGTTCTTCTTTTTCTTGATGTGGTGGATGATGTTGATGGATTTTCGAATGTTGTACCATCCTTGCATCCCTGGGATGAATCCCACTTGATCATGGTGTATGATCCTATTGATGTATTTTTGAATTTGGTTTGCTAATATTTTGTTGAGTATTTTTGCATCTCCATTCATCAAGGATGTTGGTCTGTAGTCTTCTTTTTTGGTGAGGTCTTTGCCAGGTTTTGGTATTAGAGTGATGCTGGCTTCATAGAATGAGTTTGGAAGTATTCCCTCCTCTTCTATTTTTTGGAAAACTTTAAGGAGAATGGGTGTTATTTCTTCTCTGTATTATATGTCTGGTAGAATTCAGAGGTAAATCCATCAGGTCTGGGGGTTTTGTTCTTGGGTAGTTTTTTGATAACTGATTCAATTTTGTTGCTGGTGATTGGTCTGTTTAGTTTTTCTGTTTCTTGCTTGGTCAGTCTTGGAAGGTTGTATTTTTCTAAGAAGTTGTCCATTTCTTCTAGGTTTTCCAGCTTGTTAGCATATAGATTCTCATAGTAATCTCTTATAATTCTTTGTATTTTTGTGGGGTCTTTCGTGATTTTTCCTTTCTCATTTCTGATTCTGTTTATGTATGTAGATTCTCTTTTTCTCTTAATGAGTCTATCTAGGGGTTTATCTATTTTGTTTATTTTTTCAAAAAACCAGCTCTTGGGTTCATTGATTTTTTTTCTATTGTTTTATTCTTCTCAATTTTATTTATTTCTTCTCTGATCTTTATTATGTCCCTTCTTCTGGTGACTTTGGGCCTCATTTGTTCTTTTTCCAATTTCAATAATTGTGTTTTAGGCTATTCATTTGGGATTGTTCTTCCTTCTTTAAATAGGCCTGGATTGCAATATACTTTCCTCTTAGAACTGCCTTTGCTGTGTCCCACAGAAGTTGCGGCTTTGTGTTGTTGGCATTAGTCTCCATATATTCTTTGATTTCTGTTTTGATTTGGTCGTTAACCCATTATTTAGGAGAATGTTGTTAAGTCTCCATGTATTTGTGAGCCTTTTTGTTTTCTTTCTAAAATTCATTTCTAGTTTTATACCTTTGTGATCTGAGAAGTTGGTTGGTAGAATTTCAATATTTTTGAATTTACTGAGGTTCTTTTTGTGGCCTAGTATGTGGTCTTTTCTGGAAAATGTTCCATGTGCACTTGAGAAGAATGTGTATCCTGTTGCTTTTGGGTGTAGAGTTCTGTAGATGTCTGTTAGGTCCATCTGTTCTAGTGTGTTCTTTAGTGCCTCTGTGTCTTTACTTATTTTCTGTCTGGTTGATCTGTCCTTTGGAGTGAGTGGTGTGTTGATGTCTCCTAAAATGACTGCATTGCTTTCTGTTTCCTCCTTTAATTCTGTTAGTATTTGTTTCACATATGCCAGCGCTTCTGTGTTGGGTGCCTATATATTTATAATGGTTATATCGTCTTGTTGGACTGACCCCTTTTATCATTATGTAATGTCCTTCTTTATCTCTTGCTACTTTCTTCGTTTTGAAGTCTATTTTGTCTGATACAAGTACTGCAACACCTGCTTTTTTCTCCTTGTTGTTTGCATGAAATAATCTTTTCCATCTCTTCACCTTTAGTCTGTTTATATCTTTGGGTTTGAGGTGAGTCTCCTGTAAGTAGCATATAGGTGGGTCTTGCTTTTTTATCCTTCAGTAACTGTGTCTTTTGATTGGTGCATTCGGTCCATTTACATTTAGGGTGATTATAGATAGATATGTACTTATTGCCGTTGCTGGATTTGATTCGTGGTTACCAAAGATTCAAGGGTAGCTTCTCTACTATCTAACAGTCAAACTTAACTTTCTTGTTAAGTTATTGTAAACACAGTCTGATGATTCTTTATTTCTCTCCCTTCTTATTCTTCCTCCTCCATTCTTTATATACTAGGTGTTTTATTCTTTGCCTTTAGTTAGTATTTGGATGGTCTGCTTTCTTTGCTATGATTTTATTTTCTCTGGTGACCTCTTTTTAGCCTTAGGAGTGCTTCCATCTAGAGCAGTCCCTTTAAGATATCCTGTAGAGGTGGTTTATGGGAGGCAAATTCCCTCAGCTTTCGCTTGTCTGGAAATTGTTTAATCCCTCCCTCAAATTTAAATGAGAATCGTGCTGAATACAATATTCTTGGTTTGAGGCCCTTCTGTTTCATTACGTTAAATATATCATGCCATTCTCTACTGGCCTGTAGGGTTTCTGTTGAGAAGTCTGATGATAGTCTGATGAATTTTCCTTTGTAGGTGATATTTTTTCTCTCTCTAGCTGCCTTTAATACTCTGTCCTTATCTTTAATCTTTGCCATTTTAATTATTATGTGTCTTGGTGTTGTCGTCCTTGGGTCCCTTGTGTTGGGAGATCTGTAGGCTTCCATGGTCTGAGAGACTATTTCCTTCCCCAGCTTGGGGAAGTTTTCAGCAATTATTTCTTCAAAGACCCTTTCTATCCCTTTTTCTCTCTCTTCTTCCTCTGGTACTCCTATAATGCGAATATTGTTCCGTTTGGATTGGTCACACACTTCTCTTAATATTCTTTCATTCCTAGCGATCCTTTTATCTCTCTCTGCCTCAGCTGCTCTGTGTTCCTGTTCCCTGATTTCTATTCCATTAACAGTCTCTTGCATCTCATGCAGTCTGCTGCTAAGCCCATCAATCGCTTGTCTCATCTCTGCCTTGTCTTTACTCACTTCCCTCACTTCCTCCCTTAGCTCTTCCATATATCTCTGTAGATCCATCAGTATGGTTATGACTTTTATTCTGAATTCTTTTTCAGGAAGATTGTGCATGTCCATCCCATCAGGCTCCCTCTTGGGGTTGTCTCGTCTGGGATGTCTGGGTAAGCTTTGTTTGCACCATATTCCTCTGTCTTTTCATGGCAATAGAAATGGTCAGAAAAAGAAAAAAAAGAAAGGGAAAATAGAGAAGAAAAAAAAAACGCCTGCTGGGTGTAGTTTCTGTGAGGATCTTGTAGGTGGCGCTGCTGCTCCACAATTCTGCAGCCATGCTGCTCTGCTGGGCCCTTTTTGACTCTGGCTGGGGAGGGAACGAATGGGAGGCTGCTGATTTTTGTGGGAATTCTCAGTGCAACTGCTTTTCCCAGCCGCAGTCCAGTGGGACCAAAATTCCCCACGACTCCCAGCCTGCTTGGCTGAGTGTGCTGGGATTATCCTGCTCCTCCGTTGGGCCCCGGGTCTCTTTAAGACCCCTAAAAAAGCACACGCTTTTCTTTTGTCCTGTGGAACTGGCTGAGTGGACCTGCCGTCTTGGATCCTGCACCTCTGCCTCTCCAATCTCCGATACACCGCATGATGTGTGTCAGCACTCCCGGCACAGATCACCAGGACTGGTTATTTGGCAGGCCTGTGCTTCCACTCCCTCCCCTCTCTGAATCCTCTCCTCCCGCCAGTGCGCTCGGGTGGGGGAGTGCTTGGGTCCCGCCTGGATGCGACTCCGTATCTTACCCGCTTCGCGGGGTGCCAAGTCCTCTCAGGTGTAGCTGCAGGCTGGGTGCCGTCTTGTATCTTCTGGTCTCTCTTTTAGGAATAGTTGTATTTGTTGTATTTTCATAAATATATTAGGTTTTGGGAGGAGATTTCCGCTGCCCTCCTCACGCCACCATCTTCCCGGAAGTCAGAACGTTGTAATTCTTAATCTTCTTCACATATTTTGTCCATTCCCCCACCCTCCTTAACAGTCCATTTTAATTTTAATTCTTTTTAGAGTTGTCTATTTTTTTGCCAAGTAGAGACATTAAACATGGAGAAACAATAAACTGCCATCACTTTATAAAGGAAAAGATATTTTAAAACTAAAAATCAAGAAAACAATCTCAGAACTGAGGCTGGTTTTTTCAGTAGGCTTTAACTTAGTGAAAAACAGTGCAGTGCTTCTACTTGGCGGTTCTTTCAGCCTGGTGAAACTTGCATCAGGGACCAGCACTTGCAGCGGCCAGCACTAAAATGAAGCGTGCCGAGTGGCACTGAGGCAGGGGACTGGTACCAGGGACAGCTCTGGATGCCCAGCAGCTCCTGGCTCACCTTAGGGACCAGGCAGAGCCCCAGCACCATCAGTTTCTCTTGCAACAGCCCATTTTGCAAGCATGGACTTCCAGACCACATCCTGCCCCGCAGTGGGATGGAAGAGGTGCTTCCTAGAGCATGGGCCCGTGGTGCTTGATTATAAAGCTTTTTGATTAACCTAAAGCAAATTCTAGGATAAAACAAGATGGTCTGAGTGATGGAAAGATGGTATATTTCGTTTGGTTGGATATTTATGCCAGAGTGTTTTCTTATGATTTATAATTATAATTATACCCAACCCAGAATTGAGGTATTTGTTATGACTGAAAAATCTGAGAATTCTGGGGCTGTCAGCCTCTGAAGGATCAGAGCTGGTTTCCTATAGTACCGGGAGTGTGCTGTGCTTCCCTCCGCTGCATGCGGGACTCTTCAGGAAGGTACTCCAGCTGCGCCCCTCTCATAAATTTCTTTACAAGCCCTCACCATGTAAAATATACACTGTAGAGTCCATAGCAGGCAGATAATAAACTGCTCTTTAGAACCCGAGGATTGGGGCAGGAAGGCTGACTCACAGTGCTCAGGGAGGACGGCTCAGAGCCAGCTCTGCCGCCCCAACTGAGGGGCAGGGCTACGAAGAGGGTGGGCTCAGGATTACAGCTCCCCTTCACATTTAGTTTTATAGAAAATAACCCACCTTTTCTCTGAATATAATGATTTCTGAATCATTGGAGTCAGAATCACTGTGGTTTCAGTTTATAGCTATTCACAATTTCATGCCATGCCTAGCAGTTCTCTGAGAAGGTTAACTGAGGAATTTAGAAATAATTTTTAGATACCCAGAATTTTACTTTGTCACCACTTTGAAACTTTTTTTTTTAATTAAGGTATTATTGATATACACTCTTACGAAGGTTTCACATGAAAAAACAATGTAGTTACTACATTTACGCATATTATCAAGTCCCCACTCATACCCCAATTCAGTCCACGTGATTCCCCACACCATGTGTACTAAGCATAATACCCTACAATCCCCTTCTCCCTCCCTTCCCACCCACCCTCCCACACCCCTCCCCTTTGGTATTCACTAGTTCCTTCTTTGAGTCTCTGAGTGTGCTACTATTTTGTTCCTTCAGTTTTGCTTCATTGTTATACTCCACAAATGAGGGAAATCATTTGGCACTTGTCTTTCTCCACCTGGCTTATTTCACTGAGCATAATATCCTCCAGCTCCATCCATGTGGTTGCAAATGGCAGGATTTGTTTCCTTCTTATGGCTGAATAGTATTCCATTGTGTATATGTACCACGTCTTCTTTATCCATTCATCTACTGATGGACACTTACCTTGCTTCCATATCTTGGCCGTTGTAAAAAGTGCTGCAATAAACATAGGGGTGCATATGTCTTTTTGAATCTGAGCAGTTGTATTCTATGGGTAAATTCCAAGGAGTGGGATTCCCGGGTCAAATGGTATTTCTATTTTTAGTTTTTTGAGGAACCTCCATATTGCTTTTCACAATGGTTGAACTAACTTACATTCCCACCAGCAGTGTAGGAGGGTACCCCTTTGTCCGCATCCTCGCCAGCATTTGTTGTTCTTAGTCTTTTGGATGGTGGCTATCCTTACTGATGTGAGGTGATATCTCATTGTGGTTTTAATTTGCATTTCCCTGATGATTAGTGATTTGGAGCATCTTTTCATGTGTCTGTTGGCCATCTGAATTTCTTCTTTGGAGAACTGTCTCTTCATATCCCCTGCCCATTTGTTAACTGGGTTATTTGCTTTTTGGGTGTAGAGGCGTGTAAGTTCTTTATATATTTTGGATGTTAACCCGTTGTCGGATATGTCATTTACAAATATATTCTCCCATACTGTTGGATGCCTTTCTGTTCTGTTGATGGTGTTCTTTGCTGTACAGAAACTTTTTAGTTTGATGTAGTCCCATGAGTTCATTTTTGCTTTTGTTTCCCTTGCTCGAGGAGATGTGTTCAGGAAGAAGTCGTTCATGCTTATATTCAGGAGATATTTGCCTATGTTGTCTTCTGAGAGTTTTATGGTTTCATGACTTACATTCAGGTCCTTGATCCATTTTGAGTTTACTTTTGTGTATGGGGTTAAACAATAATCCAGTTTCATTCTCTTGCATGTAGCTGTCCAGTTTTGCCAACACCAGCTGTTGAAGAGGCTGCCATTTCCCCATTGTATGTCCATGGCTCCTTTATCATATATTAATTGACCATATATGGTTGGGTTTATGTCAGGGCTCTCTAGTCTGTTCCATTGGTCAATGGGTCTGTTCTTGTGGCAGTACCAAATTGTCTTGAGTACTGTGGCTTTGTAGTAAAGCTTGAAGTTGGGGAGCATAATCCCCCCAGCTTTATTCTTCCTTCTCAGGATTGCTTTGGCTATTCGTGGTCTTTTGTGGTTCCATATGAATTTTAGAATGATTTTCTCTATTTTGTTGAAAAATGCTATTGGTATTTTGATAGGAATTGCATTGAATCTGTAGATTGCTTTAGGCAGGATGGCCATTTTGAGAATATTAATTCTTCCTATCCATGAGCACGGGATGTGTTTCCATTTATTGGTATCTTCTTTAATTTCTCTCATGAGTGTCTTGTAGTTTTCAGAGTATAGGTCTTTTACTTCCTTGGTTAGGTTTATTCCTAGGTATTTTATTCTTTTTGATGCAACTTTGAATGGAATTGTTTTCCTGATTTCTCTCTCTGCTAGGTCATTGTTAGTGTGTAGGAATGCCAGAGATTTCTGCGTATTAATTTTGTATCCTGCAACTTTGCTGAATTCAGATATTAGATGTAGTAGTTTTGGAGTAGATTCTTTAGAGTTTTTTATGTACAATATCATGTCATATGCAACCACGGACAGTTTTACTTCTTCCCTGCCTATCTGGATTCCTCTTATTTCTTTGTGTTGTCTGGTTGCCATGGCTAGGACCTCCAGTACTATGTTGAATAGAAGTGGGGAGATTGGGCATCCTAGTCTTGTTCCCAACCTTAAAGGAAAAGCTTTCAGCATCTCACTGTTAAGTATAATGTTGGCTGTGGGTTTGTCATATATGGCCTTTATTATGTTGAGGTACTTGCCCTCTATACCCATTTTGTTGAGAGTTTTTATCATGAATGGATGTTGAATTTTGTCAAATGCTTTTTCAGCATCTATGGAGATGATCATGTGGTTTTTGTCCTTTTTGTTGATGTGGTGGATGATGTTGATGGATTTTCAAATGTTGAAGCGTTCTTGCATCTCTGGGATAAATCCTACTTGATCATGATGGATGGTCCTTTTGATGTACTTTTGAATTCTGTTTGCTAATATTTTGTTGAGTATTTTTGCATCTATGTTCATCAGGGATATTGGTCTGTAGTTTTCTTTTTTTGTGGTGTCTTTGCCTGGTTTTGGTGTTAGAGTGATGCTGGCCTCATAGACTGAGTTTGGAAGTGTTCCCTCTTCTTCTACTCCTTGGAAAACTTTAAGGAGGATGGTTATTAGGTCTTCACTAAATGTTTGATAAAATACAGCAGTGAAGCCATCTGGTCCAGGTATTTTGTTCTTAGGTAGGTTTTTTGATTATCTGTTCAATTTCATTGCTGGTAATTGGTCTGTTGAGATTTTCTCTTTCTTTCTGAGTCAGCCTTGGAAGGTTGTATTTTTCTAGAAAGTTGTCCATTTCTTCTAGGTTATCCAGTTTGTTAGCATATAATTTTTCATATTATTCTGTAATAGTTCTTTGTGTTTCTGTGCTGTCCGTAATGATTTTTCCTTTGTCATTTCTGATTCTGTTTATGTGAGTAGACTCTCTTTTTTTCTTGATAAGTCTGGCTAAGGGTTTATCTATTTTGTTTATTTTCTCGAAGAACCAGCTCTGGCTTTTGTTGATCCTCTCTATTGTTTTATTCTTCTCAAGTTTATTTATTTCTGCTCTAATCTTTATTATGTACCTCCTTCTACTGACTGTGGGTCTCATTTGTTCTTCTTTTTCTAGTTTCGTTAATTGTGAGTTTAGACTGTTCGTATGGGAATGTTCTTCTTTCCTGAGGTAGGCCTGTATTGCAATATACTTTCCTCTTAGCACGGCCTTCACTATGTCCCACACATTTTGCGGTGTTGAATTATTGTTGTCATTTGTCTCCATATATTGCTTGATCTCTGTTTTTATTTGGTCATTGATCCACTGATTATTTAGGAGCATGTTATTAAGCCTCCATGTGTTTGTGGGATTTTCCATTTTCTTTGCATAATTCATTTCTAGTTTCATACCTTTGTGGTCTGAGAAGCTGGTTGGTACAATTTCAATCTTTTTGAATTTACTGAGTCTTTTTTTGTGGCCTAGTATGTGACCCATTCTTGAAAATGTTCCATGTGCACTTGAGAAGAATGTGTATTCTGCCTTTGGGTGTACAGTTCTGTAGATGTCTGTTGGGTTCATCTGTTGTAATGTGTCGTTCAGTCCCTCTGTGTCCTTACTTATTTTCTGTCTGGTTGATATGTCCTTCAGAGTGAGTGGTGTGTTGAGTCTCCTAGAGTGAATGCATTGCATTCTATTTCCTCCTTTAATTCTGTTAGTATTTGTTTCACATATGTAGGAGCTCCTCTCTTGGGTGCATAGATATTTATAATGGTTATATCTTCTTGTTGGATTGACCCTTTTATCATTATGTAATGTCCTTCTTTGTCTCTTGTGACTCTTTGTTTTGAAGTCTATTTTGTCTGATGTAAGTACTGCAACTCCTGCTTTTCTCTCCCTATTAGTTGCATGAAATGTCTTTCTCTATCCCTTCACTTTTAGTCTGTGTATATCTTGGGTTTAAAGTGAGTCTCTTGAAGGCAGCATATAGATGGGTCTTGTTTTTTTATCCATTCAGTGACTCTATATCTTTTGATTGGTGCATTCAGTCCATTTACATTTAGGGTAATTATAGATAGGTATGTACTTACTGGCATTGCAGGCTTCAGATTTGTGGTTACCAAAGGTTCAAGGTTAACTTCCCTACTATCTAAGAATCTAACAACTCACTTAATATGCTATTACAAACACAATCCAAAGGGTCTTTTTTTGTTTGTTTTTTTCCCTCCTCCTTTTTCTTCCTCCTCCATTCTTTATATATTAGGTATCATATTCTGTACTGTTTGTCTATCCCTTGATTGACTTTGGGGATAGATAATTTAAGTTTGCATTTTCTTAGTAATTAGCTGTTCTATTTTCTTTACTGTGGTTTCATTACCTCTGGTGACAGCTATTAAACCATAGGAACACTTCCATCTGTAGCTGTTCCTCCAAAATACACTGTAGAGATGGTTTGTGGGAGGTAAATTCTCTCAACTTTTGCTTATCTGGTAATTGTTTAATCCCTCCTTCAAATTTAAATGATAATATTGCCGGATAACGTATTCTTGGTTCAAGGCCCTTCTGCTTCATTGCATTAAATACATCATGCCACCCCTTCTGGCCTGTAAGGTTTCTGCTGAGAAGTCTGATGATAGCCTGCCGGGCTTTCCTTTGTATGTGATCTTATTTCTCTCTCTGGCTGCTTTTAATAGTCTGTCCTTATCCTTGATCTTTGCCATTTTAATTATATGTCTTGATGTTGTCTTCCTTGGGTCCCTTGTGTTGGGAGATCTGCGCACCTCCATGGTCTGAGAGACCATCTCCCTCCCCAGATTGGGGAAGCCTTCAGCAATCACCTCCTCAAAGACACTTTCTATCCCTTTTTCTCTCTCTTCTTCTGGTACCCCTATAATGCGAATATTGTTTCATTTGAATTGGTCACACAGTTCTCTCAATATTCTTTCATTCTTAGAGATCCTTTTTTTCTCTCTGTGCCTCAGCTTCTTTATATTTCTCTTCTCTAGTATCTATTTCATTTATCATCTCCTCCACCATATCCAATCTTTTAATATCATCCATTGTGTTCTTCAATGATTGAATCTCTGACCGGAATTCATTCCTGAGTTTTTGAATATCTTTCTGTACCTCCATGAGCATGTTAATGATTTTTATTTTGAAGTCCCTTTCAGGGAGAGTCATGAGGTCCATATCATTTAAATCTTTCTCAGGAGTTGTATTCATAATTTTACTCTGGACCAGGTTCCTTTGGCATTTCATATTTGTGTATAGCGCCCTCTAGTGCCCAGAAGCTCTACTCTCTGGAGCTGCTCAGCCCCTGAAGCAATGTCGGGGATTGTAGGGGAGTGGTATTGGTGCCTTGCGGGAGGAAAGAGCTGTTTCCCTGTTCCTGGCTGCTATGCCTGTCTCCACTGCCCGAACCAGTGGGCGGAGCACACAGGTACAAGCCTCTGTGCTTTGTGTTTTTAGCTGCTGTAGACAGATCTTCCCTCTGGGTGGCCTAATGCCAGGGTAGGGTTTCCTGTTTTGCAAGCCCGGTGGGGCTGGCCAGGAGAAAGGCGCACTAGTCTGCCTGTCACAGAAGGGGTTCTTGGAGCTGTGTAGGCAGCCAGGGAGCTGGAGCACCTGAAGATGGTGAAAGCTCCCAATCTGCTGGGCAGAGTGCACCCGGACAATTTTGTCTACCTGCCCTTTCTCCTGAGCAGTAAGCTCTGTTCAATCCTTGCCCCTTTAGCAGCCCTCTTGCTAAGGGCTTCTTTGTTAGGAAGTCTCTCACACTGCCCGCCTTTCTTTTGTCCCAGAGCAGCTGGATATGGATCCCTGCTTTCCAGAAGCGGCTGGAATCTTAGTCTCTCCAGGAATTCTGCCTGTCTTAGCTTTCCAACCCCCTAATTACGAGAGTATCATGCAAGCACCATGAAATGTTTGTTTGTGCTCTCAGAGCAGATCTCTGGAGTTAGGTATTCAGTAGTCCCAGATCTCCACTCCCTCCTTGCTCCGTTCCTCTTTCTCCTGCCGGTGAACTGGGGTTGGGGAAGGGCTTGGCTCCAGCTGGACCACAGCTTTAGTAGGTTACCCTTTTCCGTGAGGCCTGCTCTTGTCTCCAGGTGTGTGCAATTTGTTGCAGTCCTCTTTCCTGTTGCTCTTTTCAAGAGTAGTTGTATTAGTTATATTTTCATATATGCGGTTTTAGGAGGAAGCCTCTGTCTCACCTGTCACACCGCCATTTTTAATCCAATCTCCCACTTTGAAACTTTAATAGCCCATTAATTTTAAATTTAAATATTAATGTAGATGTAGGAAATGATATGAATGCATTACTTTGATCTCGCTTTCCCTGACCTTTTGGAGGTCTCAAGACCAAGTTTTCCACCAGCAGTTGCGTTACAGTGGGAGATTTCCTCAAATTGTCTGTAAACCATGATCTGAGTGTTTTGCAATAGGAAGAAGAATGGATTGCGAGTTGAGAGAGATTTTCCCTTCATGCCTCATGGGGTGTTGTGAGGATCAAATAGAAACATATGGACGCACTTTGCAAAGCCTTCTGTTACTGAGCTGTGGGTTCAGAGATCTCTCAGCCTGTGCCCATTTTCTCTCCTTTGCTGGTTTGCCAAATACTTCATACTGGATTAATCCATTTTAAGTGGCTGTGACAGATACTGTGAGCTAGAATTTTGTGCTCAAAAAAGTATTTAAAGAATTGGTTTATCTTGGCTCTGCTCGTCTCCAAACAGGGAGAGGTCGGCAGGAAAGGTCAAATGACTGCAGTGATGAGGTCTTGGTTTCTTACCTGGAGAAGATGGAAAGCGATGTATTTCCGAAGAGGAAATAGCCTCTTTTTTCATGTGGTGGTGATCCCTTCCCTGTTCCACAGCTTCTCTGTGTCTGCTCTCCCTGGTGCGCTGGGGTCTTGGCTTCCTCCGCAGGGTCAGTGTGCCGTGCCATGCAGCACTGCAACTTCTGTGCCCACTGCAGGGCCTGAGCACCTTGGTTTCTGCTCTGCAGCTGACATGGGGGCAATGTTTTTATTTCTCAGCAAAGAAATGTATGAATTCTACGTATTTTTTTATGTTTCATAGAATTCAATTCGCCACAATCTCTCTCTGAATCGTTATTTCATCAAAGTACCACGTTCCCAGGAAGAACCAGGCAAAGGCTCATTCTGGAGGATAGATCCTGCCTCTGAAAGCAAATTAATAGAGCAGGCTTTTAGGAAAAGACGGCCTAGGGGCGTGCCTTGCTTTAGAACCCCTCTGGGACCTCTGTCGTCTAGGTAAGGAAAAAAGACAAAAAGACCTCAGTTAATAGTACATTTGTCTTCGATGTATTGATAAATCTTCCTTTTGCAGATGAAGGAATTACCAAATGCATTATAGTTAAACGTTGGGATAGGTATTTAAAAAAAAAGTGTTGGATGCTACCCATGTACTTTTGTTTATAGTGGTCTGAGACAACTGAGATGTTTGTGAAGTTTTACAGAAACTCCATGCCATGTGGCAATTGTTCGTTGTAGTCCAGCAATATTACTGTAATGATGCCACTTGATGAATAGTGTTTTTTCTTTCCCATGGCATGTGAAAACCTCTGAAAGCTACATTTTAGCTACTTAAACTCATTACTGCCTGATTTTAAAATAACAGGCTTTTAGCTTCATTAATAGATGCTCTGTTTTTAAACAAAAAAAGAAATAACTGTAACAAAGTCTTGAGCCCCTGAAACAGAATCTTGAGCCCCCTGGCTGGATGGGAGCTGCTTTGAGGGGACAGTCAGTCCCTCTCCTTGTTGTGTGGCCTGCGCTGGCACAGTGGGGCCCCGGCACAGCCGAGCCAGTCTTGCTGAAGGTCCATCTTAGGTTGCAGATATTCATGGAAAAAGTAAGACTTACAAAACAGCAGTTGGTGGGCAGAAGACAAATGATAGCTTTTGCAAAATACACTTACTAAAACAAGGCAGCCTTAGGAATGCTTTGCCTTAAAAACTGTCTTCTTTTTGGTAATACAGAAGTGCCCCAGCCTCTCCCAATCATGCTGGAGTGCTGTCTGCTCACTCCAGTGGCGCCCAGACCCCTGAAAGCCTGTCAAGGGAAGGCTCACCAGCCCCCCTGGAGCCTGAGCCTGGAGCCTCACAGCCTAAACTCGCCGTCATCCAGGAGGCACGGTTTGCCCAGAGTGCTCCAGGTGAGACGTGCAGAGGGTAGGTATGGCGGGAGGAGGTGCATGACTGAGCTCCCCAAGAGGAACTAGAAAGAGGCCTTGGTTCCTTTGAACCTGACATTTCCTTGCATACGCTTGAGTGTTACTTTATAAGCTCCAGATAATTAATAGCACTGCATGTGTTTGAAGAAGTCAGTGAACATTCTTTTATGTGTCAGTGTGTAGGTGCATGAAATAATTTAGTATGAACCTGTTTCTCAGTTGCTTTATCATTTAAAAAGCCATGAAAAGAATTCCTCCCAAAAAGTTGATACAAATTAGACAAACTAGACATTGATTGGCAGCAAAAATCTCCATTTAATGAACATGAACATTTCACAAGTTACTTGTAAAGTTGCAGTGTGGGATAAAAATGTGCCCTGGGGATTTTTAAAAAAACAGTATGAACTGTGTCCAAACGAATTCTGCTGTGGTTCCTAGTTGGCTGGCAGAATGTGGACTGTGACACATGGGAGTTCCTGTCCTGCTAGCAGCCCCGTGCCATCCCCCATGCCCATCTGTAGCTCCTGTTGCCTGTGTATCTGTTCCTTATTCTGAGCCCATACCAAAAAGAGGAGGGGGCTTACGACATCCATCTCCGCCCTGAACCCTCCATTGGAAGGGGAAGACTTGGCTCCCTGTGTGGCCCTCAGTAGTTGGCTGCTTCCCAAAGCCTGTGTTGACGTTTTCTTTTTTATGAGGAAAGAACTGTGGGAACAGTTGTAAGAAATCCAAACAGAGCAGAGACTGCATTTTCTGCAGTTTGATACATGAATTAAACATCCCCATCAAAATACCATGCTTCTCTCATCAGAGTGACTTTACTGTAATTACAAGGTGACAGGCTGTATCCTGTTGTGTTTGTGTGTTGTGACTGTAGGCAGTGGGTTAGGGGAAACTGGTGGGAGGAACTCATTCCTGTTTCCATCGTCTTCGGCAGGCTCACCTCTGTCTAGTCAGCCTGTTTTAATTGCTGTGCAGCGGCAGCTGCCACCAACGATCAAGCCCGTCACCTACACTGTCACTGCCCCTGTGACCACTTCGACTTCCCAGCAGCCTGTTGTGCAGACAGTTCACGTTGTCCACCAGATCCCAGCAGTCTCCGTCACCAGCGTGGCTGGACTGGCCCCAGCGAACACGTACACTGTGGCTGGGCAGGCGGTGGTCACTCAGGCGGCCGTGCTGGCCCCGCCCGAGGCAGAGCCACAAGAGAACGGCGACCACAGGGAGGTGAAAGGTGAGCAGTGGGGGCGGTCATGGCAGGCGGGTTTTTAAGCTCCTAGAAACCCACCGAATTTGTTCGTCCTGACCCTTTCTAATGTATGAGAAAGGTGAGAGTCTCTGAGCTGTTCAGGAGTACTAGTTGGTGTCATTTCTTCTCTTTTCCTTTTTTAAATTTCAGTGAAAGTAGAGCCCATCCCTGCAGTTAGCCACGCCACGCTAGGCACTGGCCGGATCATTCAGACACCACAGGCCACCCCTGTCCAGACGGTCACCATAGTACAACAGGCACCTCTAGGTCAGCACCAGCTACCAATAAAAACTGTGACGCAAAATGGGACTCACGTGGTGCCAATCCCTGCCATCCACAGCCAGGTGAACAATGGTAAGCAGTGTCCCCATGGGTAGCTGGGTGCTCGTACAAAGAGCAGAGGCCTTTTGCTCCTTTTTATGCAGGGTGGTGCTTAGTGTCTGGTTCTGACTGTTAATGATTTTCATCCTTGGAGGAAATGTCTGTATATCTGAGCTGTAGGATGCGTGGTCGTACTGTGGAACACTCAGGAACTGGCTGTGGACATGAGGTCCCATTGGAGGGCTAGCTGAACAGGGGATCAGGTATCTAAATACCCAGAAAGAGAAAATACTCCTACCTTTTGTGTATACCTGGTTGTGGCTTGGAAGCAACATAAGGTCTGGGTGGTGGAACCTATCTTCTGAAATGTCCCCCAGGGAGCAGTGATGGTGGAGCCTTCTGCCACCCAGCCCTGTGGAGCAGAGTGAAAGGTGGGGGTCCCTGTTGGCTGTTAAGTCTGTTCAGGAGTTTGGAGTGAGGACAGTCTAGCAGTGGGCCCTCGCACGGGCACAGGAGGGTCTGCTATCTGTACATGGGGGCCCCTGTGCAGCCCTGGCCCGGACCCAGGCCCCTGCACGGCTTCAGGCAATGGAGCCAGAAGCTCTCTGTGCCCATGGATGGCTTAACTGTTGACCTCTGAACCCTTGCTGAGTTTTGAGGAATGAAGAAGACCTTTTGAGACTAGTACTCACCTCTGGTGACTCTGATTCCTACCCTGCCTCTCCCTAAACTTAATGGAAGAGTAAGATTTGGAAACTTTTCTGGGGAAGACTAACCCCAGAAAAGTTAAGTAACAGCTGACACATGCCAATCTATGCATGAATTGAGAAATTCATAGGCATGTGTCCGTCTGAAATGCCCGCCAAGTGCTGTGTCCCCTAAGTAATCACGAATCGCTCGGGCTTTGTTCTCACCCCTCGGAATGGCTTTGCTGTATGGATGGTCTTGACACGGCAGACCTGGTGGCCTGGTGTGCGGCTGAGAGCAGGCCGTGGGCAGCCTATTTCTGGTGTAGACCAGTGATTCCCAAACATCATGGGCCTCAGAATCACTCAAGGATCCCCTCCCAGAGCCCCTGGTAATCATGACCTGGCCTGAAATACACATTTCTCGGATGTTTCAGGTCATCTGAGAGCCATCAGTGCAGATTAGTGTGCCTTCACCTCTTGCACACTCCCCATTTTGAAATAATTTTGTATATACTGTAAGGTAAGAGCCTAGCTTCACCTGTCTGTGTGATGGCGTTTTAAAAACTATACGCTTTCACTTAGTTAAGTGGCTTATCTAAAATTTTTCCAGTAAGTTTCCTAATAAATTAGGGATTAAATTTTCCACTATTGAAAATACTGATGTTTTAAGATAAAACTTTCACATCCTCCTTTGAAATGTGCTACCGGCTCTGAATGCCACCGTGCTTGATTCCCCCCACCCCAGCCCTTGTAGTGCAGACCCCACCTCATTTCTATTAATGCCGTATACTGTTCGAATGTCCGTAGCGGAGCACAATTTTTTCTCTTCAACAAAATATAGAAACATGAAAAATAAAATTGTGACTCTTAAGGATTGATTTATCAATTTTTATTACTACAGAATTAATCAAAAACAAACTATAATTCTTGTAAAAATTAAAGTTGTTTTAAAGATGCACTTCTTAGTGTGTCAGGGCCTTAGAGAAAACCGCACAACTGTTTCTTATGCTCCGTGATAACTTCTGCCAGTGGTAGGCGGTGCTGGACAGCCTGAGGCCTCACGCCCGCACAGAAGGAAGGGTGGAAGGAATGCAAAATGCCTTCCAGTTTCAGTCTTCTTTTAGCGAAAACTATGTTAGTGGGGAAACTGTTATCTTGCCGTGTCAAATTGGTTCGCTTCTGATTTGGTTGCAGTCTTTTACTTAGAAATCACTTGGCTTCAAAAACAATTTACTGCCTGGTCAGTAGTAATCCAGTTTCACAGCACCTGTGTTTCCAGCTGTTGGCTTTGTTCACTCTCCGCGAGGCTGGTGAGATTGGAGGTGGCGGCAGGTGAGCTTTGGGAAAGGCCACCTGGGTAAGTGGAGGCTCTGGAGGTGATTTTCCTTAAACAGTGTCAGGAGCTGCTTGGATGCTCACAGCTTAGTTATGACCTCCTTTCACTCTTGAAGAAGGGAAGACACACCTGTTATCAAAGCTTCTGATTTAACATTAAATATTAACATTTTCTTTTAATATTAATAATTTTATTTTAAACTTTTTATTAGGGAAAATGTCAGACATTCTGGAAATTAACTCATAGCCAGTCTTGTTCCATTTCCTCCTCATCTCCTCCCCACCCAGATCCAGACATGTTAGTCCATCTGTTACTACTTCAGCATGCATCTCTAAAAGATAACTCACTTTTAATACATAAGCACAATACCATTATAATGGTTTTTAAAATTAACAATTCTTTTATACCTCTATCTCCTTGGGATTCAATCATGTCTTTTTTTTTAAGTGTGGTAAAGTATCCATAAAGTTACCATTATAAAGTATACAGTTCAGTGGCATTAAGTACATTCACAGTGTTTTGAAACTATCACCTCTAACCAGTTCAGAAGCATTTTGAGATGCTGAAAGGAAACGTCATACCTGCTAAGAAGTTCCCCATCCCCCACTTACCTCAGCCCCTGGTAATCACTAATCTGCTTTCTGTGTCTCTGTGGATTTACCTATATTGGCTATTTCCTGTAAAAGGATCACACTGCATGTGGCCTTGCCCGTCTGGCCCCTCTCGTGTAGTGTGAGGTTGGAGCCTGTACCTGCACAGCATCCCTTTCCTGGTGGAGCCCGTCTCCCTTGCTTACCCACTCCTCAGGCAACGGGCATTGGAGTGGTCTCATCCTTTCAGCTGTTGGGGATAACACTGCTGTGAATGTTCATGTCCAAGTGTTTGTTGAAGTTCTGGTTTTCATTTCTTTTGGGCGTGTACATAGGAATGGAATGGCTGAGTCTATGTAAGCTCCATGTCTAATTTACAGAGGGCCTGTGCAGTTCCCCACAGTGGCTGCCTCTTGTGCTCCCAGCAGGGGCGTGCGAGCCGCATCACCCACATCCTCCCCGGCTTGCCTTCCAGTGTGTGCTCATGGCTGTCCTAGTGGGTGTGATGTGGCAACTCACTATGGTTTTGATTTTCTTTTCCCTCCTGACTAGTGATGCTGAGCTTCTTTCATGGGCTTTTTGGTTATTTGTGTGTCATCTTTGAAGATCCTTTAAAGTCCCTTGCCTGCTTTTTAATTGAGTTGTTGTCTTTTTTTGTTGAGTTGTAGGCACTCTTAATGTATTTTGGGTACCAGGTCCTGATCAAATATATGGTGTGCAAATGTTTCTCCCCCATTCAGTGGGTTTGTCTTTTCACTTTCTTTGTAGTATCTTTGATGTACAAAATTTATGATTTTAATGAAACCCAGTTAACCTGTTTTTCCCTTTTGTTTTTTGTGCGTTGGGTATCATATCTAAGAATCTGTCCCCAAACCTGAGGTCATGAAGGTTAACCCCTTTTTTTTTCTTAGAGTTTTGTAGTTTAAGCTCTTATGTTTAGGTCTTTGATCCATTTTGAAATAATTTTGTATATACTGTGAGGTAAGAGCCTAGCTTCATTCTTCAGTGTGTGGATGTCCAGTTGTCCCAGTACCATGTGTTGAAGAGACTGTTCTTTCCCCATTGGGTGGTTCATGTGAATTTTAGGATCAACCTTATCATTTCTTCAGGAAAAGCTTTTGGGATTTTGACAGGGATTGCATTGAATCTGTAGATTGCTTGAGTAATAAAAGCATCTTAAAAATATTGTCTTCTAATCCATGAGCATGGGATGTCAGTCCATTTATTTAGGTCTTTAATTCCTTTCAACAGTATTTCATATTTTTCAGTATATAATTTAGAAGTTTTGCAATGCTTAAGTCTTGGTTCAATATCTTCTGATTTTAATCTTCTGGTTTTCTAAGTGGAATTCTTAATATCCTTTTTATATTGTTACTTGCTTCTGTCTCGAAACACAAGTGACTTCTGTGTGTTGCAACTTGGCTGAGTTCCTTTATTAATTGTAATGGTTTGTTGTTTAGTGGGTTTCCTTAGGCTTGTTAGGATTTCTGTCTGTAAAGACGTCATGTGCCAGTAGGGGTCGTTTCACTTCCTCCCCCATTTGGATGCCTTTGTCTCTCCTGCCTGGGCTCTGGCTAGAGGCGCAGTGGCAAAAGCGGCACCCTCATCTTGTTCTGACCCACGCCGGGCCAGTGTGGAGTGGGTCCTCTTCCTGGGGGCTTCTGGGGCTGCTTGCACTGCTCACAAGAAGGCCTGACATGCTTCTGGCCATCCCTCAGCCTCTCCTCTCCACTGGCCTGTGCTGGTCATAGTCAGTCTTTGCTGAGCCTCTGCAACCCTAGGCCTCTGCCTTAGGGGACATTGGGAGTCAAGAAAAAAAAGCTCACACTGCTGGCAGTGTTCTCCTGTGACCCTAAGGGAGAGTCTCCATCATGTTCACAGGTATTGTTCCCTCTCCTCACAGACAGTGGCCCCCAGCAGTCTGGCTGGTGTCTCACTGGGATCCTGGCCAGTCTTGTCATGTTCGCGTGTGTTCGGGCCCCTTACTGTGAAGGAGGTGGAAGGGTGTTGCGGGGATGAATGTGACAGCTGGGGATGTCCGGCGCCTGAGTGCTTGTATGACATGCTCTGTGACAGCCTAACGCTCCTAGGATGCCCCAGGCCCCTAGGAGTCACCTGCAGGGTTCACATGTAGCGAGCAGAGTACCCGCTTCCGCCGGCCCTGCCCTTTGCCTCCCGTGGAGTGCTCGGGACTCTCTGGAGGGCACGAAAGCAGAGCCCCCTGCTGGTGGTGTGTGTGTGGCCTTGGGCAGGAGGTGCAGACTCTGCACACCTGCGGGCCCACTCTCTCTGAGGCTGGCGCGCTGGGTATGAGTCTGTGCACTGACCCTCGGTATTTGTGGGCTCTGTGTCTGTACATATCATTTGTTGTAACCGCAAGTCGGTGCTCATGGGTTTTACAGTCACCCTGGGCACATGCAGAACAGCACATTAGAGTCGGATGGAAGAACGCAGGCTGGGTGTCAATGCCTTCCCAGCACCCATAGGCTCTTGTTAATAAAGGGACCCAGCAGCTGTTCTTCAGTGAATGAAGGAATGTCAGAGACCCCACATTAATCAGGGTCTAGTCATGCAGCCCCTTTGTTCCCTGAGGTCATAGCCACCCTGGCGTCCTGTCTAGGTCAGGGGCCTGTTCCCTTCAAGGCCAGAGGCTGAAAGTTCTTGGGGTAGCTGGCCTTGGGACTCTCTTGGGCTAGTCTTGTGTTTGGGAGGACACTGGCCTCCACAGCCCCGCTGGCCGGCTCCCAAAAGGATGTCCTCTCTCCTTTTCCCTGTGAGTGTGAGAAGGAAAAGGTGGATGTTAGCCACCACTTGGGTGTTTCTCTGAGTTGGGAACAAGACAGGTCAGCCTTGATTGTTGTATCGCTTCCTGCACTGCTCCACTAGCCAAGTAGAGTCTGCAACAGCCAGTGAGCATCCCCACACGCAGCCCTGGGAGGGGACTCAGCAGTTGAGGGGTGTCTGCAACAAGCCGTGCACTATCTCTGCACCTTCTTGGTGGTATCGAGTTTTCCATCTCAGAAGTGTGGGGCTGGTCTTCAGGCTGCTCGGATTGTGCAACCCTGCGGCAAGTCCCCATGTGCCTTGAGCAGCCTGACTTCATTCCCGTTTCCTTCCCTTTGGGTTCCCAGGGCAGCTGTTCACCAGCCTGATGCCCTGTTCTTCAGCCTGGCTTCCCAGCTGTTTCCCATGTTTGGTTTGGGGGAGTCTTGGAGGTGGAATTAGAATGTGGGTACCCCCACATGGGGTCATCATTGAGGTTGGAAGTTCTGCCTCTTCCCCAGGGAAGTCATTCCTGGGTCCCATAGCTGCTGGGAACTGTCCACCCAAGAAGCCAGTGTCCCCCACCTCTCTGGTCCCAAGTCAAGGCAAATAGGGAAGGTGGAACAGAGGCAAGGCTGGGAGCAGGCACCCTAGTCCTTTGGTCCCCTCAGTCCTGTTGGCTTGTTCTCTCATTTATTTCCAAAGCCATGTTCTTCCCAGAGACACCAGCACTCCATTTGTTTGGGGTTTTCCCACAAGTGTACCACCTGCCTGCCAAAGAAGACCCACCTCTGGCTGTTGTGAGCAGGGTTTTACAAATGTGTGCCTCCTGACCTAAGACAGGTCCTTCTTGGTAGAGCGAGGCCTTTGGGCAGCAGTACAGGCTTCTCACAAGCCAGATCTTACAGCCAAATTAGCAGTTTGCTTCCTAGTAGCTCATGGTTTCCAGTGAGGGTTTGGCACTTTCCCTGGGAGCCTGATGCTGAGCCAGAGCAGGTGAAGGAGATGCAAGCATGAGGCCACTGGGAGGGCTCACTCAGGGAGTCTCATCCTTGTCTCCAGTTATTGGGGGTGGTGGGAGAGTGGCGACCCAAAGAAGCTCACCAGTACATGCCTGTAGAGCTAGCCGATTCATTGTCAAGGACACAGGCCCAGCCCACATGCACACAGATAGCCAGCAAGCAGCTGCCAAGCAGTGGGTTCCAGCTGCTCTTAGTGGCTGGGCAGCAGCTCGCAGTTCATACTCGCAATGACCCGGGGCTTTCTCCGATGTTGTTTTCATGATTCTTCATCAGAATTGCCATGGCGCTTTCACCTCTTGCACACTCCTCATGAGGCGCCATTAGTTCCTTCTCCCACCATGGACAAATGCTCTCATTTCTCTCAGGTAGATACCCAGGAGCAGAATGGCTCGGCCACGTGGTCGATGTGTGATGGACTTTCTAAGATGCTCACAAATGGTTTTCCCAAGTGATGGCGCTGGTGTCCATGCCCATCAGCTGAGGATGAGAGTCCCAGCCGTGCCACACATAGTGTGGTCAGTTTTGGTTTGAATTTGTATTTTCCTAATGATTTCTCATGTTAATGATCTTATTATGTGCTTGACATCTGAATATCTTCTTGGGTGAAATGTTTGTTCAGATCTTTTGCCGTTTTCAAAAATTGAGTTGTTTCCTTTTTACTGAGTTATGACAGTTCTATTTAAGCTAGACACAAGTCCTCGTCAGATGTAGCTGGGACTTTGGGATGGTGTTGCATGTTGAAACAGGTGGAGGGGGGTAGTAGTGGCATTGTACCATATCGGGGCTCCCCTTCAGGTGGACTCAGTATGCACCTCAAGACTTCATGTTTTATTTTATTTGCACACCTTCCCTCATCTCTTCACTTAGCTTCAAGTTTCATTTCCTGGGAGGAGATTCTGCTGTCTTCCTGTGTCAGCTGATGCAATGTATTAGAATACGTAGAGTCACAAAGCTTGGGTTACTCCTTATGCTCAAAGCCCTTATACAGCATGCAGGGCAAACCTATCTGTTGAGTCCCACCAGCAACAGCATAAACATCCAATTTAATGACACCACTGGGCAGAGGAGGGGTTGGGGAGGCAGCATCTGAGTGTCAGACGGCTAGCACTCAGGCACTTTGGTCCCTTTCCAGGCTTCTTTATGTACATATGTCTTTCTGTGGGTAAGATGCCCATCTGGCTATCTGCTGCCTTGGTCTTAAACCTCTTCTGGGCACAAGTGGGTGAGGTGGGAGGGCAAAGGTCTCCCTGGACAAGATGCTGTTTCTCTGGGTCCTGTGGCATGCTCTGCCTTCTAGAACTGTCCTGCCCGATCCTGCCTTCTCATTTTGAGGAAGTGGGACTGTGTATATGTGGGACAAGCCTCCTTTTATTCCTCTCCTGGAGTTTGCCTGCTTGTGTAGAGCCTGAGGCAGGTGAGGACAGGAGTAGGGAGGCCTTGGGCCCAGCTGTGGGGGGTGTCCTACATTGGCCTGCAAGGAGGGAGCATCGCTCAGTGATGAACACCTGAGTGGGGAGCTGGGGCCAAAGAGATGCCAGGAAGCCAGTCCAGGGGCTCATGGGCACACTTCTGCCTGTAAACTCTCTCGATTTGTGGAACTCAGTTGGGGATTAACCGGCACAGACATAGGGCTTTTTTGCCTGTTAGCTTGAGTCCCATGCCCCTACTTGCGGTGAGGTGATCCAGGAGTTCAGTGTGGAGAGGGGCGCCTCTGTGCGGGAAGAAACTGGCAGCAGCATAGCCATCTGCTGCCTGTCCCGCCTTGGCCCTGCCTGGAGCCTCCGCCTCCCCAGGGCTCTGTCAGGTAACACACTATTTGAAGTGATGAGAAGGGTGCTAGGTGTTACTAAAATAACCATACGGGTATTCACTGCAGGGTTTCTGCTCCAGGGGCCTGGCCCCGGCTCCTGTGTCTTGCCCATGTAGCTGTGCACGTCACACAGAGAAACTGGCCCTCTGGGCAGTGCCTGAAGCCAGTGGGTGCCTGGGGAATCAACAGGATGAGGGATTGCAATTGCCTAAGGGTGTGGGTCTGACTCACTGTCTTTTTGCAGCAGTGGCGAGTCCTCTGCACATGCTGGCCACGCATGCATCTGCATCGGCCTCCCTGCCCACAAAGCGCCAGAATGGTGACCAGTTGGAGCAGCCGGAGGTAAAGCGGGTCAAGACTGAAGACAGCGAGAGCATTGTCATCGCCCTGAGCGTGGACACGCCAACACCAGCCATGAGGGAGAAGGGCGTCCAAAACTAGCAATGGGGAGTTCTTACTTCAGTGTCAACTCTTCTGGTGCCAAAAGGAGACACTGCCTCTCACCGATGCTTGGAGCGCATTCTCTCGGTGGGTAGAGGGCCCTGCGGTTGGACTTCACCTCAGCACTGAAAACACAAACCCAGGTGGCCTTAAAACTCCTTAATTTAAAGACAGAAGTCACACCTAAACAGAACCACACACACCAAAACCTGGTTCCAGCTGTGTCTCCCTGCGCTCAGCTTTTAACTCCCAGTAAAGACTCACCGCCTCCTTGAGGGGACAGGCAGGAGCCTCTACGCCACCCTTGGGGACCCTCGGGACTGGTGCTGGCAGACAAGACAGTATTCTGTTGTTCACACATGGAATTAGAATATTTTGAGATGTATTTTCTTTCTTTACAGAATAATGGGGTCTTTGGCATTTCAGATCACTCCATTTCTACTTTGGAAACCGTGGATTACACAGGGCCCTTCATGTGGATCTCACCTGGGAATAGAAACAGTGGAGTTGGTTTGTCCTGTTGCTCGTTTTCAGCTGACAGAATGATTTGCTTTTGTCCTGGTAAAGTGGAGGGGGAGCTACTTGATGACATCCGCAGATTTTCTGTGTTAGAGAAGCTGCCTGATGATTTTAACTCACCTCCTTTTCAGCGTGCAGGACAGACGGACGCTGCATGTTCCCTGAGGAAAGACCTCTGGACACAGAGCTGTGCTTGCTGCTTCCCCTTTCTTGCTCCTTGTGTTTGTTCTTTGTGTTGACTCTGTCCCAGCATAATTTTCCACTCGAAGTAAAACAAGTCTCCTAAGTATTGTGTATGTTTAAAACGACACAACTAAGTACTACTACCTTTGGAAACAAGCTTCAGTCTTTCCCACACACCCTTTCAAACAAACATCGCACGTTTCTCTTTGGCGTGTGTGCTACTTCAGGTGCGAAGCCCATGGCTGCTGTAGGCATCATTCCACCAGTGGCTCTCTGGCCGGTGAGAACAGCTACGGGGCTGGAGTGGAAGCCGTGGGGAGACACACAAGCCTTGGAAGCAAGCACTCTGCTGGGCGAAGCCTTGTTAACATCTGGGTCCTTTCTGATTTGTAATAGGAGATTCCCCTCCACCTTTCAGAACGGAATCCGGTGCTAAGGCTGACTGCTCTCCTGCAGAAAGTGAAAGCAAGAGGAGAGGAAACAGGTGAGAGTTCGCGAAGCCACAGGCCCTGCACAGGCCCAGCCCCGCTCCTCCAGGGGCAAGCCACTCACCTTTCCGGAGTGTTCCAGGGGGTCAGGGCCGAGCAGCCATGCAAACAGGAGGGCTTTGGCTTTGTGTGAGTTTTTAAATGTCATCATCATAACGTTATTTATTTAAATGTAGTTATTTTGGTATTTAATTTTTTTTAAAGAGAGGAAAAAAACCTGTATTTTCCTGGTGGAATGAAATGGCTCAGAATGGTATATTTAGGCAATTTCAAAACATTTATTATTTACCTGAAGACCAAATATGATAAATCTGTTCTAAGTATTGTGTGTCAATCCACAGTATGGAGCTGTCACAATGTTATTGCAGATGATGCATATTAAAAATTATGAAATTACTGCACACTAGCTGGATTTATAACTCAGCCATTTAAAAAATAAAAACAAAACTACCATGTGAATGAGATCACGTGTGTGACAGTAGCAAAATCTAATGTGCACACTGAAGCATGGCTGGATCAGAGCACCTCGTGGCAGTAATCTGCCTCTTCCAGGCACTGTACAGATACCTTGGAATGTATGGGTTTGTCTTTTCACTCAGAAGGTTTGCAACTTTCAGAATAATTGGGATTGCATTGTATCCTGAGTGTGGGGTCAGGTCCCTCTAGAGTCATGGCCTAGACCGTGACTGGACCTCCTGGACCGTGAGCTCTGGGGAGATGAGTGGACGAGCCCAGCCTGTGGGAGGGAGGTCAGCTCAGGAGGCACAGGCAAGTGTACTGTGTATCCTGGAGATGTATCTACATGGCAGCACCCCTGTCGCCACCTGGAAAGACTTGGTGGACTTTTCCCTCTGCTGGCTCAATCTGTCAACTGGTTATTTCTGAGCCTGTGGGTCTGGAAGGGTTTTGCTGCGATTATAGATGAGAAAAAGGCCCAGTTTTCAAATCTGAAAGAGAAGGTAAGTTTTTTGCTGTAGCACAGCTGGAGTTTGCCTTTTTCAGAGGTGTGTGCTTCTCATTCTTGCCGCCTTATTCAGTTGGCTTGTTGATTGGCACGTAGAAATTCAAGGACAGGGCAGAAAAAAAATCATGGATTAGCAAACTACCATATCCTAGGCACTTTGAAAGTTTTTAAAATTTAACTCTGGATCCCCAAGAGCTCGTAACACACCCAGGGTCACTGAGCTGTGTCCTTCATGTCCTACTCAATGCCTGGTGCTATGTCAACACACAAGTTGCGCTGAACTTCCTCCCAACTGTCCGCTGGCGGTTCCTAAGTGACTTAATTCTGGAAGTCTCTGCTTTGACCTTTGTCAAACCTCTGAGCTCCCTGAGGGACAAGAACCTTCATTTCAGCAGCTTTGCCCTGAACCAAACAAAAATACAAAAGGAAAAGTAACATACGATCCACGTGATGTGGTGCATTCCAGGGTGTCTGTGTGTGGTTTTTGGATTGACTGTCCTCTCGCATTGGTAGAGTCCCCACGTGGATCGTTGAGCTCCTTAAATACACCACCCCTTGCATCTCTGTCCTCTGTTAAAACAACAGAGTAGACTGGAGCCGTGGTTAGAAGGGGCAGGACTTAGAGTTTCTATGCTGTGTGACCCAAGAAGATAGCGACAATCTTCAAGTCCTAACCTCCATTGTTCTAGAAAGTATAGTGATAATTTGTGTGCAAAGATCTGAAATTTTAAAAAAGTACCAAGTTCCTGAAATTCAATAAAATATTTTTATTAATTTTAATTGAATACTGAGTATCATTGTCATTTCAGTAGTTGAACAGAAGCAAGCATTTCTTTTTTGCTTTATGCTCTTTTCTGAGGCTGGGGCACAGATAGCAGCTGGTAAGGTACTGCTGCTGGAAGGGGCACCGTGTCAGCACAGGAGAGTGTGGGGGTCACAGCAGGTAGCAGACCTGCTGCTTGTCATCCATGACAATAGAGTGTGAGAACTGACTTTGAGGTTCCTCTGCAGACTTACCCCTCAACCTCCGGATCAGGACCATTCAGCAAATGACATACGTCCTCGCAAGAGATGATGATCTCGTCACATAGGCGCTTGCTGTTCAGGTCCCTGCACCGCAACACCTTGATCGTCCAGCTACTAGAGTCTGTGTTTCAGACTGTGGTATCCAGAAGCTTGCTGAATGAGCACTTCAGTACCAACCTGATGGAGGAAGCTCCTTGGAGCTAAAGGAGGCTGACGCTTAGTGTTCAAGGAGAATCCCTGGGTTGGGGGCAGCTTGTTTCCCATGCTGATGCTGTGACTGAAAACAGTTTGTACTAGCATAACAGGAGCTCCTCATCTACTAAGAGACTTTCTTAGCAAAAGGAAGCTTATCATTGGCTTTTTCAGAGCTGTTGTCCATGTTTTATTAATAGATGCTTTAAAATTGCATTATGGTCTTAACTATCCCCCTTGCTCAGGAAAATCCACTCTGGTAATTCATTAGGCTTACCTTGTTGAGGCTAAGCCGAGTCAAAGAAGACGTGACAGCTCTCCCAGAGGATAACCTACCTTTTTCCTAGAAAAAGAGGCATTAGAGAGAGGAGGCCTTCAGGTTATGGGAAACTCCAGCTCTGGTAAGGTCTTCCATGCAGCAAAAGCCCTGGTGATTATTGTGGGGAGGCCTACACGTAAGTCCACATTTCATAATGACAGAGGGGTGCGTCATGAGCCTGTGTGTATCACCACAGAGTAAGTTCAGCCCTGGGGGTGCCGAACCCCGTCATGTATAGTGATTTCTGCTGCAGTGTGCTGGCCAGCACTCACCCGAGACCTCTGAGGAGTGCTTCCCCAGATCAGCACACCTGTTGTTGCGCCTGTGTGTGTCCACAGCAATGCAAAGTCAGATTTTAACAAGGGTCTCAGGACCTCTGATGACGTGACCAAATCTGTGCACAAATGTCCTCGTTCCGCCGTGTCCCCAAGGCCCCAGTGGTGAGCACACCCCACCCTGTGCCTCCCAGGGGTCACAGCTGGCAACTGTTAGCAGAACAGAGCACCTCTTCTAGTCCTCTGAAAAAGAAGTGTGAGCAGACTGGGCAGGGGGATTAAAACATTAAAACTGGAGGTACAATTATGGTGATGTGTCTTCCTGCATTTTGTTTCTTCTCGTATCTCCTGGCTTTGACTCCAGAACCTACAATCAGAACAACACATTAGAAATGGACGTTAGAATACTCAGGCCCCTCCCCTCGTTCTGGCCAGAGGACTGAGGAATGCAAGACCCCGTGGGACAGACAATGGGGGAAATTGTGAACCTGGAGACACTAAGGACAGGGAGAATCCCTGTTACTCTTCCCTATTTCTCACCACTTTAGCCCTAACTGAACCCAGTCATAGAGAGTGTGAAACATCACAGAAAGGCAAAGAGCAGCTTTTTAGCCAGAGGACCAGGTAAAGGGGTGCCTGGGAGACAGGCAGTGTAGAGGAGGTCATGGCAAAGAGGAAGGTAGAGGAAGGTACCATAAAGCTGTGTATGACATCCTGGATTCACCCCGAATGCCTGGAACTGATCTGAGGAAGCAGAAACTTTATTATTAACTGAACCACCATGCAGACTAGCCCTTGGTGGTGCACACGGGTGGAGATCTAAATAGCACAAACTTGGAAAACAACTGTCACCAGAACCAAGGCCCACAGAGATGGGGGAGCACATACAGTCTGAACCTAGCCAGATTTGCCTGCTTAAAAAAAAAAACTAGAGGATTTTAATAGTACTCAAGATCTTTTGCAGAACGTCCAGAATACAATCTAAAATTATGCAATACACAAAGAGCCAGGAAAATCTTTAAAGGAAAATTAACATGCCAACTTCAGCATGTTGGAATAATCAGAAAATGGGAAAAGGTTTTTACAACAATACTCCATGAAGCAAGGGCAACTGCTCTTGAAATGAACCAAAAGTTATACAGTTTAACAATAACTGGAATGGAAAGTTAAATGGATGCACAGAAAACATTAGGAAATAGAAACCAAGCCTTGTTGGGATGATAGGACAAGACCTAATGTGTTAATGGTTCCCAGCAAGAGGAGAGACATTGGTGGGAAGAAATTTGTTCAAGAAATCCTGGTTGATAATATCCCAAATTTAGCAAAAGACATACATTTAAAGATTCACAAAATTCAGAGAACCCTAAATAGAAAAACATGTCAAGATACACCACTGACTACTGACATGGGGGCTCATTATCTTCAAAGCAGCCGACGAAAAGTAATGGCCTGCATACAGAGCACCAGCAATTTGATTTCTAGTCAGAAACCAGAGGCTAAATGACTAGAAAAGTTTTAAACACAAAGCAATTCAGTCTAGACTCAAAGGTTTGAAAGGTCTCTGCATTTCACCTGGAGTGGTAAAACATTAATTCTGAAGTATACTGTATATTGTAATCACTAGGGTGGTCAACAGTAATACCCAACAAGATGAAGTGCAGAGCCAAAAGGTAATTTAAAAAAATTTTTTTATTAAGGTATTATTGATATACACTCTTATGAAGGTTTCACATGAAAAAACAATGGTTACTACATTTACCATATTATAAAGTCCCCACCCATACCCCAAAGCAGTCACTGTCCTTCAGTGTAGTAAGATACCACAGATGCACTATTTGCCTTCTCTGTGCTGCACTGTTTTCCCTGTGATCCCCCACACCATGTGTACTAACCCATCAATCCCCTTCTCCCACCTGCCCTCCCACACCCCTCCCCTTTGATAGCCACTAGTTCCTTCTTAAGAGTCTCTGAGTCTGCTGCTATTTTGTTCCTTCAGTTTGGCTTCGTTGTTATACTCCACAAATGAGGGAATTCATTCGGCACTTGTCTTTCTCCGCCTGGCTTATTTCACTGAGCATAATATCCTCCAGCTCCATCCATGTTGTTGCAAATGGTAGGATTTGTTTCTTATGGTTGAATAGTATTCCATTGTGTATATGTACCACATCTTTATCCATTCACCTACTGATGGACATTTAGGTTGCTTCCATATCTTGGCTATTATAAAAAGTGCTGCAAAAAACAGTGCGGTGCATATGTCTTTTTGAATCTGAGAAGTTGTATTCTATGGGTAAATTCCAAGGAGTGGGATTCCCGGGTAAAATGGTATTTGTATTTTTAGTTTTTTGAGGAGCCTCCATATTGCTTTCCACAATGGTTGAACTAACTTACATTCCCACCAGCAGTGTAGGAGGGTTCCCCTTCCTCTGCATCCTCGCCAGCATTTGTTGTTCTTAGTCTTTTGGATGCTGGCCATCCTTACTGGTGTGAGGTGATATCTCATTGTGGTTTTAATTTGCATTTCCCTGATGATTAGTGATGTGGAGCATCTTTTCATGTGTCTGTTGGCCATCTGAATTTCTTCTTTGGAGAACTGTCTCTTCATATCCCCTGCCCATTTGTTAATTGGGTTATTTGCTTTTTGGGTGTTGAGGCGTGTAAGTTCTTTATATATTTTGGAAGTAAACCCCTTGCCTGATACGTCATTTACAAACATATTCTTCCATACTGTAGGGAGCTTTTTTGTTCTGCTGATGGTGTCCTTTGCCGAACAGAAACTTTTTAGTTTGATGTAGTCCCATGAGTTCATTTTTGCTTTTGTTTCCCTTGCTCGAGAAGATGCATTCAGGAAGAAGTTGCTCATGCTTATATTCAGGAGATTTTTGCCTATACCGTCTTCTGAGAGTTTTATGGTTTCATGACTTACATTCAGGTCCTTGATCCATTTTGAGTTTACTTTTGTGTATGGGGTTAAACAATAATCCAGTTTCATTCTCTTGCATGTAGTTGTCCAGTTTTGCCAACACCAGCTGTTCAAAAGGCTGTCCTTTCCCCATTGTATGTCCATGGCTCCTTTATCATATATTAATTGACCATATGTGGTTGGGTTTATATTGGGGCTCTCTAGTATGTTCTTTTGGTCTATGGGTCTGTTCTTGTGCCAGTACCAAATTGTCTTGAGTACTGTGGCTTTGTAGTAGAGCATGAAGTTGGGGAGAATAATTCCCCAAGCTTTATTCTTCCTTCTCAGGGTTGCTTTGGCTTTTTGGGGTCTTTTTTGGTTCCATATGAATTTTATAACAATTTGCTCCAGTTCATTGAAGAATGCTGTTGGTATTTTGATAGGAATTGCATTGAATCTGTAGATTGCTTTAGGCAGGATGGCCATTTTGACATTAATTCTTCCTATCCATGAGCACGGGATGTGGTTCCATTTATTGGTATCTTCTTTAATTTCTCTCATGAGTGTCTTGTAGTTTTCAGAGTATAGGTCTTTCAGTTCCTTGGTTAGGTTTATTCCTAGGTATTTTATTCTTTTTGATGCAATTGTGAATGGAATTGTTTTCCTGATTTCTCTCTCTGCTAGTTCATTGTTAGTGTATAGGAATGCCACAGATTTCTGCATATTAATTTTGTATCCTGCAACTTTGCTGAATTCAGATATTAGATCTAGTGGTTTTGGAGTGGATTCTTTAGGGTTTTTTATGTACAGTATCATGTCATCTGAAAACAGGGACAGTTTAACGTCTTCCTTGCCTATCTGATGGATGCCTTTTATTTCTGTGTGTTGTCTGGTTGCCATGGCTAGGACCTCCAGTACTATGTTGAATAGAAGTGGAAGAGTGGGCATCCTTGTCTTGTTCCCGATCTTAAAGGAAAAGCTTTGAGCTTTTCACTGTTAAGTATAATGTTGGCTGTGGGTTTGTCTTATATGCCCTTTATTATGTTGAGGTACTTGCCCTTTATACCCATTTTGTTGAGAGTGTTTATCATGAATGGATGTTGAATTTTGTCGAATGCTTTTTCAGCATCTATGGAGATGATCATGTGGTTTTTGTCCTTCTTTTTGTTGATGTGGTGGATGATGTTGATGGATTTTCGAATGTTGTACCATCCTTGCATCCCTGGAATAAATCCTACTTGATCATGATGGATGATCTTTTCGATGTATTTTTGAATTCAGTTTGCTAATTGTGTTGTTCAGTGCCGCTGTCTCCTTACACTCTTTGGTTGATCTGTCCTTCAGAGTGAGTGGAGTGTTAAAGTCTCCTAGAATGAATCCATTGCATTCCATTTCCCCTTTTAATTCTGTTTGTATCTGTTTCACATATGTAGGTGCTCCTGTATTGGGTGCATACATATTTATAATGGTTATATCTTCTTGTTGGATTGACCCTTTTATCATTATATAATGTCCTTCTTTGTCTCTTGTGACTTTCTTTGTTTTGAAGTCTGCTTTGTCTGATAGAATACTGCAACTCCTGCTTTTTTCTCCCTATTATTTGCATGAAATATCTTTTTCCATCCCTTCACTTTTACGCTGTGTATGTCTCTGGGTTTGAAGTGACTCTCTTGCAGGCAGCATATAGATGGGTCTTGTTTTTTTATCCATTCAGTGACTCTGTGTCATTTGATTGGTGCATTCAGTCCATTTACATTTGGGGTGATTATCAATAGGTATGTACTTATTGGCTTTGCAGGCTTTAGATTCATGGTTACCGAAGTTTCAAGGTTAACTTCCCTACTATCTAAGAATCTAACAACTCACTTAATATGCTATTACAAACACAATCTAAAGGTTCTTTTTTTTTCTCTTTTCTTCCTCCTGCATTCTTTATATTATTAGGTATCATATTTTGTACTCTTTGTCTATCCCTTGATTGACTTTGGGGATAGTTAATTTAATTTTTCATTTTCTTAGTAATTAGCTGTTCTACTTTCTTTAGTGTGGTTTCATTACCTCTGGTGACAGCTATTAAACCTAAGGAACACTTCCGCCTATAGCAGTTCCTCCAAAATACACTGTAGAGATGGTTTGTGGGAGGTGTATTTTCTCAGGTTTTGCTTCTCTGGAAATTGTTTAATCCCTCCTTCAAACTTAAATGATAAATTGCTGGATAAAGTAATATTGGTTCAAGGCCCTTCTGCTTCATTGCATTAAATACATCACGCCACTCCCTTCTGGCCTGTAAGGTTTCTGCTGAGAAGTCTAATGATTGACTGATGGGCTTTCCTTTGTATGTGATCTTATTTCTCTCTCTGGCTGCTTTTAATAGCCTGTCCTTTTCCTTGATCTTTGCCATTTTAATTATTATATGTCTTGATGTTGTCTTCCTCGAGTCCCTTGTGTTGGGAGATCTATGCACCTCCATGGCTTGAGAGACTATCTCCTTCCTCAGATTGGGGCAGTTTTCAGCAATTACCTCCTCAAAGACACTTTCTATCCCTTTTTCTCTCTCTTCTTCTCCTGGTACCCCTATAATGCGAATATTGCTCCGTTTGGATCTCTCAATATTCTTTCATTCTTGGAGATCCTTTTTTTCTCTCTGCTTCAGCTTCTTCGTATTCCTGTTCTCTAGTTTCTATTTCATTTATCGTCTCCTCCACGGTATCTAATCTGCTTTTAATACCATCCATTGTGCTCTTCAACAATTGGATCTGCGACCGAAATTCATTCCTGGGTTCTTGAATATCTTTCTGTACCTCCATAAGCATGGTAATTTTTATTTTGAACTCCCTTTCAGGAAGATTTATGAGATCAATGTCATTTAAATCTTAGGAGTTGTATTAATAATTTTACTTTGAGCCAGGTTCTTTTGGCATTTCATATTTGTATACAGCCTCTTCTAGTGCCCAGAAGCTCTACTCTCTGGAGCTGCTCAGCCCCTGACGCAGTGTCAGGTGTCGCAGGGTTGTGGTATTGGTGCCTGCGGGGGAGGAAAGGGCTGTTTCCTGCTTCCCGGGTGCTATGCCTGACTCCACTGCCTGAACCAGTGGGCCGAGCACACAGGTATAAGCCTCTATGCTTTGCATTTGTAGTTGCTGTAGACAAATCTTCCCTGTGGCTGGCCTAACGCCCGGGTAGGGTTTGCCAGTTTGTGAGCCAAGTGGGGCTGGCCGGGAGAAAGGCGCAGTAGGCTGCATATCACAGAGGGGGTCCTTGGAGCTGTGTAGGCAGCCAGGAAGCTGGAGCACCTGAAGATCATGAAAGCTCCCAACCTGCTGGGCAGAGTGCACCCGGACAATTTTGTCTACCTGCCCTTTCTCCTGAGCAGTAAGCTCTGTTCAATCCTTGCCCCTTTAGCAGCCCTCTTGCTAAGGGCTTCCTTGTTAGGAAGTCTCTCACACTGCCCGCCTTTCTTTTGTCCCAGAGCAGCCGGATATGGATCCCTGTTTTCCACAAGCGGCTGGAATCTTAGTCTCTCCAGGAATTCTGCCTGTCTTAGCTTTCCAACCCCATAATCACGAGAGTATCATGCAAGCACCATGAAATGTAGGTTTGTGCTCCCAAAGCAGATCTCTGGAGTTAGGTATTCAGCAGTCCCAGGCTTCCACTCCCTCCCTGCTGTTTCTCTTCCTTGTGCCAGTGAGCTGGGGTGGGGGAAGGGCTTGGGTCCTGCTGGGGCACAGCTTTGGTACGTTACCCTGTTCTGTGAGGTCTGCTCTTTTCTCCAGGTGTGTGCAGTCTGGCGCAGGCCTCTTTCCTGTTGCTCTTTCAGGATTAGTTGTATTAATTATATTTTCGTATTATATGCAGTTTTAGGAGGAGAACTGTCTCACCTCTCACACCGCTATCTTTTTCCCAAAGGGTAAATTAAAGTGGAATGCTGGAAAATTTTCAAGTAATACCAAAGGGGAGGGGGGAGGAAAGAAGGAAAAAAGAATGATATAGAACCTCAGTAATTACATTAAATACAAACAGTCTAAACATACCAATTAGAAGATACTGTCATATTGGATCAGAAAAATAAGACCAGACCCAGTTTACTTTAGTGATACAGGCACTTCAAGGATCGAGGAGACGGAGGGAACACACTGAGAGGTTGTGCAGTTGTGGTGCTGAAGAAGACTTCTGAAGATGACCAGGCATGAGGAAGGGCACCATGTTATGGCTGTATAATGATAAAGGTTCAGCCCACCGAGAGGTGAGTCCTAAGGGTTCAAACACCTGTAGCAACACAGCCTCAAAGTAAATTCACCCCCACAGTATAGAGCTTGAACCACCACTACATCCAAACCAGCGGATAGCCGAACACCCTGAAAAACCAATTCTTTTTGGATCTGTAAGTGGTGAGGGCACAGCGCAAACCTCTTCCCCCAAAACGAGGGACAAACTAGTGACTATGGGGAGTCACGGTGCAGAGCAGAGCCACAGGAGCTGAAAGCACGGAACCAGTACCCAGCTGGGAAACCTAAACCAGCAAGTGCTGGGGGCCCGGGCAGACAAGTCTGAGAGTGTTGAATCTGGTTAGGGGTCCCCACAAATCTGTGAGTTTTACTTCTAGGAATTCAAGCACTTTCTCATGGGAAATACTAGAGAAAAAGCAGAAGTGGCAAAAGCAACTGTAGAAATGGGCCAGAGCCCCATTCTTCCTAACCAGGGCCACCCCACGGGAACCAGTTAACCAGAGCCTTGCCTTCTGGGGAATCTGAGTTGAACTGCCTTCGGGATGGGAACTGCCCAGCCCCAGCTCCCTCTAGCCACCCTGTTCCCCCAACGGGGTGGAAGGAGCCCGGAGAGGCACTTGAGAGGCACAGTGCACAGGGGACAGAGGCCCAGCACAGGCCACAGACTAGTGCCTGCAGCCTGTGGCCAGAGGCCTGGTACAGCGGTTCCCTTTCCCTGTATGTCACGTCCAGTTGTTGGGACATTTCACAGCATGACTAAAAGGAAACAGCTTGAAGAGAACAGCTTCAGAACCAGACGTGGCAGGAGTGTTGGTATCAGACGGGCTAAAGCCTCTCACAGACACAGGAGCAAGCAAGCTGGGCAGTTTGAGCAGAGAGATGGAAATCCTAACAAAAGACTAAAAAATGTGAGCAATTAAACACTAACAGAAACGAAGAATGTCTTTGATGGGCTTTGGCTAGACACAGCTGAGGACAGTATCTGCATTTTGGATATGTCAGCAGAAACCTCCAGAATAAAAAGAAAAGAGAATAAAGCCTGCAAAATAGGCAGAACGTCCAGGACCTGTGGGACAAGTATGCCAGGAATAACAGATGTGTCATGGGAAGGAGAAGAAAACAATGCAAGAAACATTTGAAACAATAACAGAATTTCCCTAAATTAATGTCAGACACTAAAGGAGAGACCCAGGAAGCCCAGAGAACACCAAGCAGGATAAATGGATAAAAACAGCAAACAAAAAACAAGCAAAAAGACTCTCATACCTATACATACTGTTTTCAAGCAAAGATCAAGGGTAACAAATAGACAACTAATGAATATGGTAGATTTAATCCAACTATAGCAATAATCACTTGAAACAGCAATGGTTTGAATGTACCAACTACATTGTGAGAGTGAATTAAAAAACAAGACCCAATATGTTGTCTACAAGAAACCCACTTTAAATATAAGGACACATACACATGAAAAGTAAATGGCTAGAGAAAAAGATACCATACTAACAACTAAACAAAAGGAAGTATGAGTAGTTGTATTATTTTCAGACAGAGCCGACTTCAAATCAAGGAAATTTACTTTGGGCAAAGAAGAGCATTGCATAATGATACAGGGATCCATCCTCTAAGATGACATAACAATACATGGAGCAAAACCCGATAGAAACACTCATTCCATTAGCTGCTCAAAAGTCTTCCCCAGGTAACTGGCAAGCCAAGTAGAAAGCAAGGGTGTGACAGCAGTGAGCATGATCAGCCTGACCCAGTGTCCACCAGGTAGCGCCCACCCAGCCGCAGAGCCCAAGCAGCATTTGCCAGTGTAGACCAAAGCCTACAAGCTTGAGGGAATTAAAATGTTCTCTGACAATGAGAGAATTGAACTAAAAATAACATTTTTAAAACTCTCAAACGTTTGGAAATAACATTTTGAAATAACTCATGTGTAAAGGGTAATTGGAAAGTAATTGTAACAGAATGGAAATAAAAATATATCAAAAGCTAAAATAGTGTTTAAAGGGAATTTAAAGCAATTTTATATTAGAAAAGCCCTAAAATGAGTTATCTGAGTTTCTACCTTAAACAAGAAGAATAAATGCATAGCAAATGGTAAAAATTTTTGAAAAAAAAATGAGTGGAAAAAATGATCAATGAAATCAAAGCTGATTCTTAAAGAAACAATAAATTAGCCAGAATGACCAAGGAAAACGAGAGGCACAAATGCCCCCCATCGGGAATGAAAGGAGGGTGTTATGACAGGTTCTGCTGTTTTAACCATGTATGGTGGAGGGACTCCCACCCTATGTCCGTGGGAACACTGAACACACCAGCATTGGACAGATGGGATGGACACAGGCTCATGGCCTGAGGTAAGGGGCTCTGGGAGGGCAGGTTTTGTGGTATTGGAGTGGGGGGTGGCTTACTACCACTGGAGGATATGATGGGCTTAATGACCCCATAAGCTGGAGGGGATGGAAATGCCTCCTGGGGACCAGCAGGAGCAGCACCTTGTCTGATGAAAGGAGCCTCCCCATGGGAGGTGCCTGTTACAGTCATGCCACTCCAGGCTTCCCGGCTGAGCCCGTTGTCAAGGCAGCATATGGTGTCAAACCTTAACTTCAGGCCTGTGCCACACCCACACTCACACCCATTAAAAAGATAAAGGAATCCTATGAGAAACTCTATGTTCATAGACTTGACAACTTAAATAGAATAATTCCTTTAAATACACAAACTACCCAAATTTACCAAAGAAGAAACTGTTTATTAAAAAAAGTTGAAATTGGACTTGAAACCCTTCCAACATAGAAAACTTCAGGAGTGATGTCCTGGAAGATGGCAGAGAGAATAAGAAGCTCCGGGAATTGGCCCCCGCCAAACCAGCTATTGGGCTTAAAAGAACTGTCCATGAGTAAACTCTCTTCTTACTGTGGAGTCTCTGCAGACACTTGTGACATCCAGGCAAGTGCTTGATAAAGAAAGGCTGGCGGGGGACTCAAGATGGCATGAGAGCTGACATGGAGAACTCCTCCCAAAACCACAAATAGTACAAAAATATAGTTAATTAATACAACTAACCCTAAAACAGTGACAAGAAAGAAGGCTGAACCAGACTGCATAGACCTCACAAACAGAGCAGACCTCACGAAACACAGTAACATAGGAAAGCCTTAATCCAGCGGTACCCAGGCCCTTCCCCCACCTCAGTTCACCGGTGGGAGGAAGAGAAACAGAGCCGGGAGGGGGTGGAAGCCTGGGACTGCTGAGCGCCTAGCCCTGGAGATCTGCTTTGTGAGCGGAAGCCTATATTGTGTGGTGTTCTGGACGTTGGGGAGCTTGGACAGGTGTAGTGCTTGGGAGACTGACATTCTGGCCGTTTGTGGAGGGGGGGGAATCCATATCTGGCTGCTCTGTGTCAGAGGAGGGGCAGGCGGTCTGAGAGGCTTCCTAGCAGCGAGAGGGTTGCTGAAGGGGCGGTGTTTGCACAGAGCTTGCTGCACAGGAGAAGGGAGAGCTGGACAAGGTTGCCTGGGCATGCTTTGCCCAGCTGGTTGGAAACTCTGAGGAGCTTCGGGTGCTCCAACCCCGACTGCCTACTCAGTTCTGAGGCCCCCCACTGTGACATGCAGCCTGCTACGCCTTCCTCCTGGCACCTGCTTGCAAACTGGTAGTCACTGCGCTGGTGTCAGGCCTGCCAGAGGGAGGCCCCGCCTACGCAGCTAGAGACGCAAAGCACAGAGGCTTACACGTGTGTGCTTGGCCCACTGGCTCTGACACTGGAGACAGGCACCGCAGAGGGGAATCAGGAAACAGATATTTCCTCCCCCCAGGCACCAGCTCTGCTCCCCTACAACCCCCAACCTAATTCTAGGGGCTAGGCAGCTCCAGACACTGGAGTTAATGCACACTAGTGGGTACCACACAGAAATATGAAATGTCAAAATAACATGGTTCAGACCAAAATCTCACAAACCCCAGAAAAAGGACCAAATTAAGCTGAATCTTCCTGAAAGAGTTCAAAATAAAAATTATAAACATGCTTATGGAGGTACAGAAATATATCCAAGAACTCAGGAATGAATTTAAGTCGGAGATTCAATCATTAAGAAATTCCGTATCTGAAATGCAACATACAATGGAGGGATTTAAAAGCAGATTAGATGTAGTAGAAGAGATGGTAAGTGGAATAGAAATTAGAGAAGAGGAATACAAAGAAGCTGAGGCACAGAGAAAAAAGGATCTCTAAGAATGAAAGAATGTTGAGAACTGTGTGACCAATCCAAATGGAACAATATTCACATTATAGGGGTACCAGAAGAAGAAGAGAGAGAAAACGGGATAGAAAGTGTCTTTGAGGGGGTAATTGCTGAAAACTTCCCCAATCTGGGGAAGGAGATAGTCTCTCAAGCCATGGAGGTGTATAGATCTCCCAACACAAGGGACTCGAGGAAGACAACATCAAGACATATAATAATTAAAATGGCAAAGATCAAGGATAAAGACAGACTTTTAAAAGCAACTAGAGAGAGAAAAAAGATCACATACAAAGGAAAACCCATCAGACTATCATCAGACTTCTCAACAGAAACCTTACAGGCCAGAAGGGAGTAAGATGACATATTTAATGCAATGAAGCAGAAGGGCCTTGAACCAAGAATACTCTACCTGGCAAGGTTATCATTTAAATTTGAAGGAGGGATTAAACAATTTTCAGATCAGCAAAAGCTGAGAGAATTTACCTCCCACACACCACCTCTACAGTGCATTTTGGAGGGACTCCTATAGATGGAAGTATTCCTCAGGCTAAATGGATGTCACCACAGGGATAGACAAAGAGTACAGAATATGATTCATAACATACAAAGAATGGAGGAGGAAGAAAAAGGAGGAAAAAAAAAGAACCTTTAGGTTGTGTTTGTAATGGCATCAGAATAGATCAACCAGACAAAATAAATAGGGAGACAGAGGCACTGAACAACACATTAGAACAGATGGACCTAACGGACATCTACAGAACACTCCATCCAAAAGCAACAGGATACACATTCTTTTCAAGTGCACATGGAACATTTTCAAGAATAGATCATATACTAGGCCACAAAAAGAACCTCATTAAATTCAAAAATACTGAAATTGTACCAACCAGCTTCTCAGATCACAAAAGGTATGAAACTAGAAATACATTATGCAAAGAAAATGAAAAAGCCCACAAACACATGGAGGCCTAATAACATGCTCCTAAATAATCAATGGATCAATGACCAAATAAAAACAGATCAAGCAATATATGGAGACAAATGACAGCAATAATTCAACACCACAAAATCTGTGGGATGCAGCAAAGGCCATGCTAAGGGGGAAATATATTGCAATACAGGCCTACCTCAGGAAAGAAGCACAATCCCAAATGAACAGTCTAAACTCACAATTAATGAAACTAGAAAAGGAACAAATGAGGCCCAAGGTCAGAAGAAGGAGGGACATAATAAAGATTAAAGCAGAAATAAAGAAAATTGAGAAGAATAAAACAATAGAAAGAATCAATGAAAGCAGGAGCTGGTTATTTGAGAAAATAAAAGATAAACCCCTAGCCAGACTTATCAAGAAAAAAAGAGTCTACACACATAAAACAGAATCAGAAATGAGAAAGGAAAAATCACTATAGACATCACAGAAATACAAAGAATTATTACAGAATACTGTGAAAAATTATATGCTAACAAAGTGGATAACCTAGAAGAAATGGACAACTTTCTAGAAAAATACAGCCTTCCAAGGCTGACCCAGGAAGAAACAGAAAATCTGAATAGACCAATTACAAGCAAAGAAATTGAATTGGTAATCAAAAAACTACCTAAGAACAAAACCCCTGGACTAGATAGTTTCACTGCTGAATTTTATCAGAAATTTAGTGAAGAGCTAATACCCAACCTCCTTAAAGTTTTCCAAAGAGTAGAAGAGGAGGGAATACTCCCAAACTCATTCTACGAGACCAACATCACTCTAATACCAAAACCAGGAAAGAAACCACAAAAAAAGAATATTATAGACCGATGTCCTTGATGAACATAGATGCAAAAATACTCAACAAAATATTAGCAAACTGAATTCAAAAATACATCAAAAAGATCATCCATCATTATCAAGTGGGATTCATCCCAGGGATGCAAGGATGGACAATATTCGAAAATCCATTAACATCATCCACCACATCAACAAAAAGGACAAAAACCATATGATCATCTCCATAGATGCTGAAAAAGCATTGAACAAAATTCAACATCCACTCATGATAAAAACTCTCAACAAAATGGGTATAGAGGGCAAGTATCTCAACATAATAAAGGCCATATATGACAAACCCATGGCCAACATTATACTTAACAGAGAGAAGCTGAAAGCTTTTCTTTTAAGATTGGGAACAAGACAAGGATGCCCACTCTCCCCACTTTTATTCAACATAGTTCTGGAGGTCCTAGCCATGGCAATGAGACAACACAAAGAAATAAAAAGCATCCAGATTGGCAAGGAAGAAGTCAGACTGTCCCTGTTTGCAGATGACATGATATTGTACATAAAAAACCCTAAAGAATCCAGTCCAAAACTAGATCTAACATCTGAATTCAGCAAAGTTGCAGGATACAAAATTAATACACAGAAATCTGTTGCTTTCTTATACACTAACGGTGAACTAGCAGAAAGAGAAATTGGGAAAACAATTCCATTCACAATTGCATCAAAAAGAATAAAATACCTAGGAATAAACCTAACCAAGAAGTGAAAGACCTATACCCTGTAAACTACAAGACACTCTTAAGAGAAATTAAAGAGGACACTAATAAATGGAAATTCATCCCATGCTCTTGGCTAGGAAGAATTAATATTGTCAATATGGCCATCCTGCCTAAAGCAATCTACAGATTCAATGCAACCCCTATTAAAATACCTACAGAATTCTTCAATTAACTAGAGGAAATAGTTCTAAAATTCATATGGAACCACAAAAGACCCCAAATAGCCAAAGCTATCCTGAGAAGGAAGAATAATGCAGGGGGAATTATGGTCCCTGAGTTCAAGCTCTACTACAAGGCCACAGTAATCAAGACAGTTTGGTACTTTCACAAGAACAGACCCATAGACTAGTGGAACAGAATAGAAAGCCCAGATATAAACCCAAGCATATATGGTCAATTAATATACGATAAAGGAGCCATGGATATACAACAGGGAAATGACAGCCTCTTCAACAGCTGGTGTTGGCAAAACTGACAGCTGCATGTAATAGAATGAACCTGGATTACTGTCTCATCTCATACACAAAAGTAAACTCAAAATGGATCAAAGACCTGAATGTAAGTCATGAAACCATAAAACTCTTAGAAAAAAACATAGGCAAAAATCTCTTGAACATAAACATGAGCGACTTCTTCATGAACCTATCTTCCCAGGCAAGGGAAACAAAAGCAAAAATGAACAAATGGGACTGTATCAAGCAGAAAAGCTTCTGTACAGCAAAGGACACCATTAGCAGAACAAAAAGGCATCCTACAGTATGGGAGAATATATTCATATATGACATATCTGATAAGGGGTTGACATCCAAAATATATAAAGAGCTCACGCACCCCAACAAACAAAAAGCAAATAATCCAATTAAAAAATGGGCAGAAGATCTGAACAGATACTTCTCCAAAGAAGATATCCAGATGACCAACAGGCACATGAAAAGATGCTCCACATGGCTAATCATCAGAGAAATGCAAATTAAAATCATGATGAGGTATCACCTCACACCAGTAAGGATGGCCAACATCCAAAACACAAACAACAACAAATGTTGACGAGGATGTGGAGAAAGGGGAACCCTCCTACACTGCTGGTGGGAATGTATATTAGTACAACCATTGTGGAAAGCAGTATGGAGGTTCCTCAAAAAACTAAAAATAGAAATACCATTTGATGCAGGAATTCCAGTCCTAGGAATTTACCCTAAGAATGCAGCAGCCCAGTTTATACATATGCACCCCTATGTTTATCACAGCACTATTAACAATAGCCAAGAAATGGAAGCAACCTAAGTGTCTATCAGTAGATGAATGGATAAAGAAGAAGTGGTACATATACACAATGGAATATTATTCAGCCATAATAAGAAAACAAATCCTACCATTTGCAACAACATGGATGGAGCTAGAGGGTATTATGCTCAGTGAAATAAGCCAGGCAGAAAAAGACAAGTATCAAATGATTTCACTCATCTGTGGAGTATAAGGACAAATAAAAAACTGAAGGAACTAAAGAGCAGCAGAGTCACAGAACCCAGGAATGGACTAATAGTTACCAAAGGGAAAGGAACTGGGGAGGGTGAGTGGAAAGGGAGGGATAGGGGCAAAAAAGGGGCATTACAATTAGCGGACATAATGTAGAGGGGCGTATGGGGAGGGCTTTACCACACAGAGAAGACAAGTAGTGATTTTGTAGCATCTTGCTGTGCTGACGGACAGTGATTGTAGTGGGGTGTGTGGTGGGGACTTGATGGGAATGTAGTAGACATAATGTTGGTCATGTAACTGTAGATTAATGATACAAAAATATAAAAAGAAGAAAGAAAAAAGAATCCACAATGAGCAGTTTTACAGCATGGATGAACTTGAGAACTTTATGTCAGGAGAGAGAATCCAGACACTATAGGGCCATCTTATGTGTTAGAATGTCCCAAAGAGGGAAATCCTGAGACAGAAGGAGGCTGGTACTTACCAGGGGCTGGGTGGGGGGACAGGCAGGGACTGCAGGTGGCTTGGGGTCTGTCCTGGTCCTGATGAGGTGTCAGGTGCACAATACTGAATACATGCCATGCCACAAAGTGTACTGCGAAATGGTTTAAATCGCCCATTTTATGTGTATTTTACCCCAACAAACAGTTTCGCCTGGAAGAAGGTGGGGGAAGTATGATTTCCGCATGGAGCTCGAGGACCCTACAGATCTGGGCCCATACTGCAGGAGTTCTGCGGCTGGGGGTGCCATTGCTGCTTCTATAGCAGTCTCCTTTGAAACTTAGCCTTGGCTGCTTCCAAGGCCCCGGGAAGCTCTTTTAGAGATGGAAGATGCATACCCCCGCACAGTGTGCAGCCCTTGCCACCGCCTCCGGCAGGCCAGTGGGCACTTCGCCTCACTCACTGACACCAGTCGTTGCGGGTGTGCCTCAGGTAGGTACTTCGAGACTATGAAACACTCAAGAAGTGGCCTGCTGCCCATGTTTTCTGAGCATCTAAACCGATCCTGTTCATAGCCGAAAGCTCCTCGAACCAGAATCTCACATGGATCCTGAAAGAGCCTGGAACAGGGCTCTGTTCAAACTCTAGTGTGGCTACATCTCCTTCAGAGTCCCCTGCCCAAACAACTGAGTGCTAGTAACCGCCGTGACAACTGCCTCACCTCTGCCCGCCGGCACCCTGAGGCCGCGGCTCTCCTGGGTCTAGGTACTTTGGCCAGTCCCTGTGAGGCATCAAGGCTGCTGGTGCTGACAGTCCACTCCTCCCTTGGGGACTGTTTTTGGAAAGCTCTAAATAGCATCTTCTGGGGCACATGTACTGACCTTCAAAGGGCAGCAGCATGTTTAGCATGAAGTCTTTAAGTGGAGTAACAGTAGGCAGTTCTTTCCTTAGGATTAGAAAAGTAGCTTGGTCTCAACTTAACAAACCACATACATTCTTGTACTCACAGTGAGCTGCCTAACTGGCGGCTCTTCTGCTTCCAGGGTAAGGCTTCCTCGATCACCCAAGTGTAGTAAGACAGCGCAAGCTCATGGATGTGTGCAGCAGGCACCAAAGGGACAGCCCTTGTCAGTAAAGAGCTGTCAGCTGGACTCAGACACACTTCAGCCCTTCGGTAGGCACTGGAGCAGGAGAAAGGGCTTTGACTCTTCAGGTCACACGTGTGCTCTCATGGTCAGCTCTCTTCTGTAGTATCTGGCCAGACCCTGGACTGCCCTCACCTGCACCACAGGAGGCTCTGAGACACTCAGTCTCCCATCAGCTCACACACCCCAGCTTTAATTTCACTGTCATGACAGCTTTGGTTGGCTGGTGGCCAGGGTGAGAAATCTAAACGGTGCTGAAGCATCCGGTGGGCTGGCAGAGCAAACGTCTAGGTGCAGTTGGCTTCAGCAGTTGCTGGGGTCTCCCTTGGACAGAGCGATGAAGACACCTTTCACTGGATGCTGCCTCACTCCCCGGTCTGCTGGTGCTTCTGCTAAAAGCCACTGTGTGTCTGCATTTTGGTGGCTGTTACATATCTGCCTTATGTAAATAGTTTTAAATTATAGCCCAAACCACAAAATTATTAAGCCAACATCTATAGTACCAAACTGTGGCAACAACATTATAATTAAATTACAGACGAGTATCTCTATATACACCTAAAACCATTAAATATCAGCAAGTGGAATTCAGCAATAACCGAACAGTTGAGAGAGAACACACCATGATATCGCAGGATTGCAAAGTTGGTTGAACTTTCATAAAGATGTGGGATTCACCACATTAACAGAATAAAAGATACACAACATGAACATCTCAAGAGATGCAGAAAAACCACTCATCCCAGCAGCACAGACCCCACAGCAAGGCCACTCTACTTGCCCACAGGGAGACTGAGCAGGCACAGTGGGTTGCATGTGGTCACACTTACAGAACTCACTTCTGAGAATGTGAACATGCTAACCAGGAGGAGATACCAGCAGACAGAGCCCAGGGCGGTAAGACGCACAGCCAATCAGGGTTGCCCTGTGCCATGTGGAAGTAAGCCAGACCCTCATCTCACTGCAGGTTTTGAAATCACTTCCAGGCAGAGTGAACTGTGAAAACAAAATCCATTAAAATAGCACTCAATGAAAAATGCTGTTTTGTTCCAACCAGGAAATACCAGAAAGCATAAAGAAAAAAACTGGGATAGTAGACAGTTGATGGTTTACATGAAAATTCAAGATATGTATACAGCTAAATAAAAACTTTCAAATTGAAATAAACACCGAGTGGAAAAAATGACAAAGGGTCATTATACAAGAAGTTCTTATAATAAAAGACAAAATATATCAACAGAAAAGTAGGCAGACATGAATAAACAATTTACAAACGAATGACTGGTGGCCAGGAAAGGTATTCCAAAATGTACAACTGACTAGAAACTCGCAAGATCTTTTTTCTCCATTAAGGATGAAAAGGCCTGTCCTCAGAGCTTTGTCCTGGTGGACAGGTGGCAAACAGGGCAGTCAGACCCGCAGACTGGCCTGGCAGATCCAGTTCTACAATTTCAAAGAACCAGCCAGACACGTGTTTACACATAGGCACAGGACTTCACTCCAAAATGTTCACAACGGCAGGAAATGAACATGCATTTCTGGGCAGTGGATTAAAGTCTGTCCTACATGTTGTCGAGTTTTTAAGTTACAGACCAGGCCCTCTAATGCTGCAGGGAGTCAGAAACTCCATCCCAGAGGGCCCAGGCTTTCCAGGAGTGGCCAGACCTTTTCCTTCCAGCTGTATGCTCTTCTGTATGGTGCTTCCTGTTTTACGATGAACATTTTGTTGTTTGATCAAACCATTTTCCAGTCCATCTCAAGGGGCAGAGTCAGCACACATCCCAGAAGCACTGTGATCAGTCCAGTGGCTCTTGCAGAAGACCTGCAAAGAAGTTAAGGACCAAGTTTTGGGAAATCATCTGTGGTGCCTGGAAGCTGGGTTTGTTCGCAGAAAGAAAATGCAAACACAAGAGACCCTGGGGGTCACCTGAGCTCTCGGCTGGGCTGCTGGGAGGGCAGGCAGGGGGCTCCCATCTGGCGTCCCCTAAAGTGTCGTGGGCTTTGGCTCCTGAGCAGGCGTGCACCCTCAACAAGGTATTGGCGCAGCGGGACCAGCGGGACAGACGACCTGGGGGGCAGGCTGCAGGGTGGGGAGGAGGGGCAGATAACCCTCCCATCAGGGCCTGGGCAGCCACCCAGAAAGCCGCACTGACAACTCAGTGGAAGACCCAAGTGCTAGTGCTCACCAGCCCAACCACCAGGTGGGGTCTCAGGAGACAGCCTTTGACACCCACGTTCAAGGGCCAGCAGGACTCAAGCCAAATGAGGAGTCAGAGTTGGTGGCCTGGCTTAGATCAACTCCCTTTCTCTACATCAAGGCTTTAGATCATCCGCTAACAGCAAGGCCGTCTGCTGCTCTGCCCAAGTGACCGTAAGGGGTTTGCCTGATGCCCACCTGTGCCAGGGACTCCACTCTTCCCAGTGCTGCTCAGGCAGGTAAAGAAGGCGCTGAGCACAGGCTGGAACATAGCGGGGCGCAGCCACTCAGCCCATGAGCCCCTCTGGGCATTTCCATGAGGTGTGCTGTCTTCACTGTTGAGGGGAAATCCCACAGGGACACACAGTCCCCAGTGGCATGGGATGGTGTAGCTTGGCAGCTGACCCCACAGACCGCCTCTGCTGTAACTCATGTCCCTGGTGGGAGCTCCCTCACATATCACCCGGGATGTCATTTTGTCAGTTTGTAAAGGAAGCTGCACCCTGAGTGCCAGAGGCAGCCAGACGCCACAGGCATTGCCCCGAAAGGGACCCAGCTTACCTGCTGAGTGGGCAGAGCTTGCCCGACAGGGATGACAAAACCACTAATGAGCATTACTCTTCAACCCTGGCTCCCCAGGCAGGGCCTAGAGCACCAGGCCATCCCCTGCACACCCAGAGATGAGGCATCCTGCAGCCTACAGTCCAACCTGACTATAAAACAAGGGGCTTGGTTTTGTCACATAATAATTCTTTTCCCTTGATGGGTAAAGAGTACAACAAAATTAGTCACTTTTATTTAAAAGAAACATTACAAAGAAGTGTGCAAAATTAAATTTCATGATTAAACACACATAAAAGTAACATGCATACTTTGGACTGAAATCCACATACAAAGTCAGCTGATTACACAACAGTAAGAGAACTGGCAAAACAGAACTTGCTTGCTGCAGTTTTAATGCCTGCAACCTGAAACCAAACCAGGAAATTAAGTTTCTGTAAAGGGAATTAAAGAAAATTAAACATATACCTCAAGTAGTACTAACAATATAGAGCCCATAACCTATTGTAGTTACCAAATGTTAGAAACATGTCATGTGCCTTTCATTCTCCAATGTTAGTGTGCAGCTATTCTTATAAACGAGAGGCAAGAAAAAGACAGTGGGAAAGGGACGTAAAGGTGGTGGGCGAAGGCCTCCTGCTCCGGGCACCACTACGTTGGGATGTCGAAAGTTTCCTTTCATGTCCTCAAGTGGCACTTTACCTGACTACCTTTCAAAGTCTTTGTGTTACTCTTTCCCTTACAGATTCAGGGAAACTCAGCTTTGACCACGGCTGATACATGGGCGGGCCTGCACCTGCCTGGGCTCAGCAGCTGGAGAGACACAGCACGTGCTCACGCACAACCAGAGCCCTGGGCTTTGGGGTATGCGTGAGGGAACGGCTCCCTGTTCTCTAACTCTGCTCTCTTTTCTTCGTGCTCAGATGGGAGAAGGAACTCCTTTCTCCTTTTCTAAGGCAGGCTGCTGGTATAATTCTACTTAATCTGGCTATAAGCTAACAACTAGCATTTACGCACTTGCCCCATTACAGACTTAGTGAAAATTATGGAATCTGCTGCCAAGGACAACTTTTTTATTAAATTTGTCCATATTTTTCCCAACCTGGTCTCCAGGTGTGCATGGAGCCCCCAGCAGCAGAGGTCAGATGCAGAGAAACCACTAAAGCGTCACAGTTGAACTAAAGGGACAGCTGGCACTCAGGCACAAGTGGCTCAGAGCCACCTGAGTGTCTATGGTGCCTTGATGATGACTCTTTAATACTGGAAATGGAGCCTTGCTTAGGAAAAAAGACAACCACATAATGGCTTCGAGACCAAGGTCCCCCGGGCAGTCCCTCCAGCCCGGCACCCACGAAGCCCGAGGGCGCCAGCACCAGCCCCAGAGGCTTGAGGGGCACACTCAGCGCCTCGGGGGGCCATCAGCATGGGCGTGGATTGCATTCTTGGTGAAGAGTCACAGCTTGTCATCGGTCATTTCTAGAAACTGCGCGTAGACGTCCCGGATGCACTCCCCCTTAGGGTTGAATAGGAATTTGTAGTAGCTGCCATCTGCACAAATTGCTGGGACAGAAGGAGACTGTTTTACTCACCATTTCTTGCCCCAAAGTTAAAGCAAGCAGACCTCATCGAGCTGAGCTGGGAGCGGCCTCTTGGAGCACTGGGCAGCTCCTCAGAGTGGCCTGTGGATGCTGAGGGGCTCCCCTTCCCGGCAGGGCACATGTGGCCAGCAACCCCAACTGTTCTGGGGGTGGCGATGGGAACACTCTCCTTGGTCACCAGTTCACAAACCAAATGATCTGCCCCCACTGTTTCCTGGGAACCCAGAGGGCAGGGCACTGATATCCCCCAAGTGGCTGTGCAGACTGAGTGGGACATCCTGCACCCCTGGGAGAAGGCAGGGCAGCCAGCAGAGCTGCTTCCATGCTGACTACAACCTGGGGGTGTGGGAGGGTCAGTTCTCAGTGGAAGGACCACTTACCAATAACAGCATTTGGCTCTGTTCCAAAGGCACAGATGCATGGAGAGCCTGAGGGAACCTGAAACTTGGAAAAACTCCACTTGGAACTGAAGTATTTTGGAAGGAAACTGGCTGACGCCAAACTGGGGACAAGGAAGAGAAGGAGTTACTCTCAACTGACCAAGTTAGATACATCCCTTTAACACAAGACTCAGCCTTGATGACTTAAATTCTATTTCTGCTTATAGTTTTTTATTTCTCACGTGGAAGCAACTGAGTCCTTACGAATGGCTTTATGTTAAACCCAGCAGCTGTCCGTACCAACAGAGGTGCAGGTCTCTACTGCACTGTATTAATTTTCTGAGCACAGCAAACAAGGGGAGGCGTCAGAGCTCAGGCCCACACTCTAAATCATCAGAAAGCATCTGTATCCTCACTAGACATACTGAGTGCTAGCGACCGAGAAGTAATGATACTACTGTTTCAGTATCCCATAACCTGCACTGATTTTCCAGAAATCTGATGAACACCCGATGAAAACAACCCTGACTGTGACTTAGCACTGACCTGCCCACTGTGAACCAGCCCTTCCACCTTTGGGAAGCCTACCTAGACTGTTTATTCCTTTTCGGATCTTCGGCAGCAAAAATGTGCACTGTGCCATGATCACTGGACACGCAAATGAGGGAGGCATCCTGATTGAAGTTAATGCTGCCGAGAGACCAGATGAAGCTTGGGTTCTGTGTGAACTCAGAGGAGCCCAGCCCTAACCATGGCAACACACAGTGCAAGGTGACCTCTACCCTTGACCCTCAGCCTTCCGAATTCCAGGCAACTGTAAGGACCACCCTCTCTTTTAATAGGCTGATAGCTACAGCAGGCCCCCTCTTGGTGCACTGACACAGCTGGGTGCCTAGGAGAGGGATGGGGCCTCTGTAGGACCCTTGCAGATGGACCCTCTATAGCCACCCCCACATGCTAGTCAGGCAAGAAAATGCCCCCCTCCCCAACATTCCAGAGGCACAGGCTGCCCCTCCAGAGGTGGGCATCCTGGGGCCTGGGGCAGGCACCTGCTGTGGCTGGAGGGGCCCGACAGCACCCAGACAGGAGTAAGTGAACAGCTATGCAGAAGGGCCGCAGACATGGTCCCTCCATTCCTACGTTAATTACGTTTTTAATAACGCAGACCCAAATGCTGCCCAACATGTGCAAGGCCACAGGTGCAGAGAACAAAATCCTGCCCAAGCAGGTTTAGCCGCTCAGGGCTGAAGATCCCGCAGACACGGCAGCAGCATGGTAGGGAAGGCAGTTCAGTCTCTCCAAGGAAGCTGAGCAACTACAGATGCGCTAACAGGCCTCACGTGTTTGCCTTAACGTGACCCAGGAAAGTAAGCTGGAGGGGCAGGGCATGGATGACATGGAGCTGGTGAGTACTGATGCACGCTGAGGCAGGGTGACGGGCTGGTGGCGGCTAACTATACTCTTTCTATTTCTGTGTGTATTTCCACACAAAAAAATGAAAAGTTAATAAAATGGAGCACTGAACCTGATCCCCTGGGACCTGAAACCTCAATGGATGGAGGTGTCTTTACTCTCCCTCCAGACCACACAGGGCCCGTTTCAATGCAGCCACCCCAAAGCACGGCCTTCTGCAGGGTGAGATGATGTCCGCTTACCAGTAAATATTAGCTGCTTGAGATCCTCTTCGTAGTTCCTGGATTAAATGCCCTGATGAAGTATCAAATATTCTTATAAGGGTCCCCTTTGAAAAACAGTGAAGTGTTTCATTATCAAAGATTCACAACTTTTTAGTTTTTTGAAATGATTTATATTCAAAATCCATTGCCCATATGACTCTTTCCCAAACTCACCCACATCATCTAAAACTCAATGTTTCCCTCTGTCACACCTCAGAATGGGCTGGTGGCTCTTTAGTCTGAGAGCCCCACATAGGGGCAAAGAGGGTGAGGGAGACCTGGGGCTCCAGCGAACTGACCCTGTGCGTCTGGTCCCTCGGCAGATGCCCAAGAGGACACAACGCCCCAGCTGACCCGGTGCTCGGATGCCGTGGTTCTGGCTCCAGAGAAGGGCATCTTAATTGTGACTCTGTGGCCACTCAGAAGTAACACTGTGACTCTGCTGCACAGAAGATGAAGGGTGACCAAACAAAATGACTTTTGGATCATGTCAACCATGGTTCATTTCCCGAGGGATGGTGACCAGGGACCTCTGGAGTCAGCATGCCCTGGAGGCCAGTGCCTGTGGAGCCTGCGCAGTCCTGAGGGGCAGGCAGGCAGCTCGGGGAGGCACATGGCTTCAACGAGAGGGACATGCTTACTTTTTCAGATGCAGTTGCAATTCTGGTTCCCTGCAGATTGAGAGCAATGCAGCTCAGGATGCCCTCATGGGCAGGAATGTCCACGGGAGGCTTCTCAGTGCTGGCCAGGTCCACAAGCTGCACGTGGCCTGTGTGGGTGCCCGGGAAGGCCAGGAGGGCATTGTTGCTATTGGGGCACAGGACACAGAGGCCTAAACAGGGTGGAGAACCATCAAGGACATTTGGCTGTTTTCAGCCTCCACTTCCCACACCCAGCCTGCCCTCCACCCCAACAGGTTGCAAGAAGAAAAAAAAGAATTGTTCATGAGTTTCCATTTATATTAGAATCACAGTATCTTTTCATCGTAGAGGTTATCAGGACCTAGGCAAAGCACCTCCCATGAGACTGCCTCATAACTGGGAACGTGCTTAATAAACTATCAAATGTCCATCCTCTGTGGTGCCAGCCACTGAGAATGCAAAACAGGAAAAGGAAAACCACTCCATTGACAACAAATAAAAGACACAAAATACTTCGGAATAAAGTAAAAAACAGATGTGTGAAACACCACAGCAGTGCAGAGGAAAATCATGGGTCTGACAGCTGGAGAGTGGCCAAAGTCGCTTCCCTACAGAAGTAACAAGGACAGCAAAGGCCCCGGGGTAGCCAAGCAGGGCTGGAGGGCTTGCATTACCTGATTTCAAGATTTTAAAGATCCAGAAATAAAGACAGTGTAATGGTGGCATAAGGACAGAAACAGATCACTGGAAAAGAGTCCAGAAAAGTCTTACACTTACTTGATTAAAAAAAAAGGGTACCAAGGTAATTCATGCAGAAAAAAAATCTTTTCAATAAATGATACTCGAAACGGGATACCCATGTAGAAAAAAATGAACCTGCCTTTGCCTCACGCCATATACAAAACTT
>JAVSCE010011272.1:0-50777 GCA_032199065.1 Smutsia gigantea
TGTTCTGTTACTTACAGCAAAGCTTATCTAGCACTGTTAGTGCATAAAGGAATGATGGATGGAAGAAGACCCAAGCACAGTGCCTGGTATAGAGTAGGCATTCCTATAGGTTGACAGTTGTTACATAATAAAAAAAAACTTGTCTGGTCTTTGTCCTGGTTCCTGGAAGGTACTCCTAAAACCTTTGGAATTTTCCGAGTGATAGGAGTATCTTTGTTATTCATGAGTTCCTTGGATCACACTGGAGGTTATGCTAATAAAAAGACTCAGGATAGGGGCTGATGACCGGAAATATCAACCATGTAATTACAGAGTTAGAGCTTTGAGTCAGCTCATCCTCCCAGGAGGGGAAGGGAGCTGGAGATTGAGTTCAGTCACATAGCCAATGAATCAATCATGCCTATGTAATGAAACCCTAATAAAAACACTGGATACCAAGCTCAGTGGCGCTTCCTGCCAGGAAGGTGATGTTCCCTGACACTGCCAGGAGAAAGCATGGAAGCTCTGCATTCAGGACCCTCCAAGACCTTGACCTTTGTGTCTCTTCATTTTACTGGTCCTGATTTTTATCCTTTATAATAAAACAGTAATCATAAGTATAGTGCTGCTCAGAGTTCTGTGTCATTCTAATGATGTATTGAACCTGAGGAGGTCATGGGAACTCCCAAATTTGTAGCCACTTGGTCAGAAGTGCAGGTGGTCTGGGGAACCTTGAAGTTATAGCTGGCATCTAAGTGAAGGCAGTCTTAATGGACTCTGTATTAGTTATTATCTCTTGCTGGGTAATAAATTACCCCAAAACCTGTTGGCTTAAAACAACAAGCATTTATTATCTTAGAGTTTCACAGTGTTCACAATTTGGCTGCAAGATTAGCTGGGTGCTTCTGGCTTAGGGTCTCTCACAAGGCTGCAGTCCATCTGGGGCTGCAGTAACCTCAAGACTTACTACTTGAGGATCCACTTCCCAGCTCAGTCACATGACTGTTGGCAGGCCTCAGGGGCTTATTGACTACTGGCAGGAGATATGAGTTCCTTGACCCATGGGCCTGTCGCAACATGGGGCAGCTGAATCCCAAAAGGGTGAAGAAGCCATAGAGAAAGAGAGGGCAAGCAAGATGGAAGCCAGTGCTTTTGTAATCTGATCTCAGAAGTGACATCCTAACACCTTTGCTGTGTTCTCTTTATTAGAAACAAGTCACAAGATCCAACCCACATTCCAAGGGAGAGGAACACGAATACAAAGAATGTGACTATTGGGTCATAAGCATTACTAGGAGCTATTATGGACTGAGTATTTGTGTCCCTCACCCCCTCCCAAATTCATATGTTGAAGCCATAAACCAAATGTGATAGCATTAGGAGGTGGGCTTTTGGGGGGTAATTAGCTTTAGATGAGGTCATGGAGGTAGAGACCCCATAATGGGATTAGTGCCCTTATAATTAAAGAAAGAGACACCAGAGCTTACTTTCTCTGCCATGTAAGAATACATTGAGAAGGTAGCCATCTGCAAACCAGGTAGAGGTCCCTCACCAGAACCTGACCATGCTGGCACCCTGATCTCAGACTTCCCAGCCTCTAGGACTGTGAGAAAAATAGATGTTTCTTGTTTAAACCACCCAGTCTGTGGTATTTTGTTAAAGTAGCCCAACCTAAGTCAGTCACCATTTTTTTTTTTTTGGTGGAGATGTCAAGAGATTGAACCTAGGCTTCGTATAGGTGAAGACAGGCATCATCTTGAGGGCAGCCTAATACATCTTCCAAATTTAATTCTCAATGTCAGAGCACTTGCTATCTCTCCCTCACTTATATTCCATGGGATCTACCTCTGCAATGTGCTTCATAGCCAGGTTTTCGAGGTTTCCATAACCTATCCCAGTTCTCTCTCATCAGCCTTATTTCCCATTATTCTTTTTCATACACTTGATATTATAATCAACCCTATTGCCCCTCACTTTCTGGCCTCCTGCCTTTGGCTCATGCTGTTCCTTTCAGTGGGAATGCATGCCCAGGTCTTACCCATCTTCAATAATGCTCTCTCATCTTCACATACAATACTGATCTTCAAAATAAAGATTTTAAGGCAAATAATATTAACCCCATTTTATAAATAAGGTTCTGAAAATAATAGCTACTTACACTTACTGAGGACTTTGTTTGTGGCAGGCACTGTGCTAATAATTTCTCATTATCTAGTTAAACCTTCACAGCAACACTATGAGTTGGGCATTAACCTCCCCATTTATAATTGTAGAAACTGAGACCTAAAGATGTTAAATAACTTGACCAAGGTCACTTGACCGGTAAATGAACTACGATTCAAACAAGGCATCTGGCTCTGCATCCTTGTAAATAATCTCCATTACACTGCCTTTAGTGGGGTTATATCACCTGTCCAAGGTCACACCACTACTAAGTGACAGAGTGGAATTGTGACTGGAGACTTTTCTAACCCTTTCCACACCATACATATTGCCTCCCTGCTCTAATGTCACCTCAAGAAAGCCTAAGTCCCAAAGAGAAGTAAATGCTTCCTTTTTGAGTCCCCAATATCACTTGGGTTCTTCTAAAAGTATGCCTTATTTTAAATTGTGGTAAAATATACATAACATCATTTTAACCATTTCTAAGTGTTGAGTTCAGTGGCATTACACACATTCACATTGGTGTGCAACCATCACCACCATCCATCCAGAACTTTTTTTGTCTTGTAAAACTGAAACTCTGTTAAACACTAACTCCCCACTACTCCTTCCTCCAGCCCCTCGCAATCACCTTCTACTTCTGTCTCTGTGAATTTAACTACTCTGGGGACTTCATGTAAGTGGAACCATACAATAGCTGTCCTTTTGTGACTGGCTCATTTCACTTAGCAGAATGTCTTCAAAGTTCATCCATGCTGTAGCACGCATCAGAATTTCCTTCCTTTTTAAGGCTGAATGATATTCCATTATATGTATGTACCACATGCATTTTGCTTCTCCATTCTTCTGTCAACAGACCCTTGGGTTACTTCCACATTTTAGCTATTGTGAATAATGCTGCTATGAACATGGGTGTTCAATGCTTGAGTTCTTGCTTTCAATTCCCTTGAGTATATATATACCCAGAAGTGAAATTGCTGGATCATATAGTAATACTATTTTTAATTTTTTCAAGAACTGCCTTACTTTTTTCCACTGAGGCTGCACCATTTTGCATTCCCACCAACACTGCATAAGCATAAATATGTACTGTTTAATATAGCTTCTTGGAATGTATCTTATATACTCTGTTCCTTGAAGAAAAGGCCTTTTGACATTCAACACCTGAACAATTTCAGGTGCATATAATTGTTGCTAAGAAAATATTTTATTAAATAAATGAATAAATAGGGTATCAAAAAATCGCTATCTTGAAATAAAGGAATCTGCTTTTATTTGAAACATACTAAAACCTTCAAACAAGATCCTAATAGCTGCTGAACAGTGTGCCTAGAGAGATTTTTTTGAAACTGGTGCATAAATCCAGAATTTCATTTCTTAAAAACAAGTGGTCCCACAGTATATTTCTTTTTCTCTCACCAGCTTCTTGTCAACACCAGGTTCATCTCCTAGTCCTGTTTCTTTTCTAGGCTAACAATAAAACTGATTTAAAGTAAAAGTTTCTCTAAGAATTATGCCCCAATATGCTGATCTGAAAATAAATATTCCAAAATTATTATTTTTTTACCCATAGGGGGCCATCAAAGATTTCCTGGTGATATTATTTCCTAAGAACTTATGCACAGGTTATAAACTTCCTTCTGTCAGAAGCGACTAGCTGATATTTTTGATTGTCTTCCATTTTGAATTTCTAGGTCAGATTTTAATGCACAAACAAAATGGACTCAGAAGCCCTTCTACTATAATTAATAACTGTGTTACAGAGGAAAGTACTATTCAAGTATATATTTAAGATTTTAATTTTTAGAAACAAGCTTGTGGGATATTTTCCTTACAATGCTCTTCCTCCTATATTACTACTCGGTACCACAACAAAGTGGAAAGAGAAAAGGAGGTGAAATTAGTAAGTGATGCTCCACGAACCATATAATAGATAGACAGGTGAAAAGGTTACATATTTGCCTAAAATAACATTTTATAATCCCTGGGAATTTTGGTCATCTGTGATTATTCAGGGCTGTAAAAAGCATGTCTTAGATAGTTGCGCATCACAAAGTCCCACTTCCTCTTAAGCCTCACACCTACCCCTAGGAGTTTGCACAGCCATATTTCCTGCCCAACTTCCCAGCCCTCCTTGCCTTTGCTCATTGCACCAGGGATGAGCACTTGACTAGAGCTAAACCAGTCTCTTTTCAGGGGATTTGCCCATGCACCTTAAAGACACTAATTTGTTTGCTTGCTACTTGAATTAAGGACATGTAATCCCCAGACCTCTGGGTCAGTCATGTTTAGTCAACTGCACAGGGACAAGCAGAGAAAGCCACATGTAAACAGAACACTCACAGAATGAAGAAAGCGTGCTGCCTGGAAAGGGGTGGGGTGGGTGATGGGAGGCAGGGCATGGGCCAACTCCCAGTCCTCTGGAGGTTTTCCAATTTCTGGTTCCCAAGGTGTCTGGGAGTCATTCAAGAGCCCCACAGTCTTGACTTCCACAACCTGGATCCCGCAGATGACTTGATTTTAAATCATGTGTACATCCCACTCAGGAATTAGGGAAAAGGTTAAGCTGGATGATGAAGCTGGGTAGGGTGTGATCAGGGAGGTCCCATGAATCTGGGTAAGAAGAACTGGGGAAAGACAGGGGCAGAGATAGTGAGGAGGGGGCTGAAGGTTTGCGGAGAGGGTTTCAAGTGTAGCTGTGTACATGTGGAACCTGTAGAGGCTACAGAACTACCGGGTGCAATGCCCAGTAGGTAGTTGTGGATCTAAAGCTCAGGAGAGATGTCTGGACTAGAAAGAGAGATTCAGGAATTATTAACATCTCAATGGTATTAGCAGCCATGACAGTGAATGAGATCACACAGGGAGAGTGTAGGAAGTAAGAAAAATGAGAGCCCATGTCAGAGCACCAATAACTTAGGGACAGATGGAGAAAAAAGGAGGCAAAAAGGAGACTTTGGGGTGGGAGAAAAACTAAGAAAGTGTGGCAGCACAGAAACCAAGAGTTTTTAAGAAGAACAAAGAGGTCACTACAACTGAGTCACAGGCTGAGATGTGCCCACTGAATTTAATGACATGGTGAGCATTGGTGTACTAGGGAGGACCATTTTAGCAGAGAAAGGGGGTGTGGCAGAACTAGAATAGGCTTTCAGAATTGTCCCAAGTTGGGCCAGGAGGGCTGGGCCTTTGTACTCGCATCCATCAGTCACAGGAGTTGACAAAGGACTGAATGGGAGGGAGGACTGTAGACTGGGGGTAGATAGCTCCTGGGAGAAGTTCAGCTGTCAAGAAAAGGAGAGAAAGAGGATAGGAGTTGAAAGGCAATGTGGGGTTGGGGACATTTAGGGGAATCTGAAAGAGATTTAAGAATGTTTAAATGCCTCACAGGTAGGAAGGAGCTTGTATCAGGAGATGCTGAGAGGTGGGCCTGATGAATAAAGTTCTAAGGAAGAAGAGAGGATGGGATCCAAGCACAGTGATGCAGCCATTGGTAGTGAGTCCCATGGGAGAGAAGGGGAGAAGCAGGAGAGAACAGAGGGGTAATTGAGCTTCTATATAAGACCAATGACAGCTTCAGCTGACCCTATGGGCACCTTTGGAACTAGAATAGCCCTTCAGAATTGTCCCAAGTTGGGCCAAGAGGGCTGGGCCTTTATACTCGCATCCATCAGTCACAGTAGGCCAGCTGCCCTGCCAGAGAAGGGCATGACCTTGGACAAGGGGGAAGCAGCAGCTGAAGCAATGCCCTAGGGGGACTGGCAACAGAAGACTGTCTCTGCACGTCACTCCCAGCAACTAGGGCAACAAGACCTTCAGTGAAAGGGTATGGCCATGGCATGCCACAGGGTCCCCATATTCCTCTACTTCACCAAAAAAAATTTAGTTTAAGCTCCTTTGCTTCAGGTTCAACTCCTTCCACTGTCTGGTCTCTGTCCACTGCTGCAGGTTTCTCCCCTGCCTCATAGTACAGCCCTCATTCTTTGATCCCTCTGTGCCTTTTCACTCCTTGGTCTGAAATAATGCTGCTCTTATCCTATTCCTCCTTCAAAAATCCATCTCAGACATTACTTTTCTGGGAATGCTTTCCTGAATCTCCCAGATAAGAGTAAAGCTCTCCCTTTTCTCTCCTACCTTGTATATATTTCTGTATTTGCACCTAGAATTTCTCTGTCTTGTCGGTTATCTCTCTCCCTGACTAGGTTGTGAACTCTCTTGAGGACAGGGACGCTACATGAATGATCTCAGTGTACCCAGCTCTATGGGCTGAGCATAGAGGAGGAACTGAGTTACCATTAGTTAAATCAATATGTGAGTGAATTTATGAATAGAAAAATGAATCAGTGAGTTGGCAGAGCTTGGGCTCAGTGGGCTGATTAGTCTGTAGATTGGTGCCAAGAAGGGTCAGAAGCCCATCTGAACAATAATGTCCAGTGGGCATGATACACCCTGTTCCAACCCATCTTGTGTTGATAACCAAGGAGTGCTATCTGGTGGGTGGAAGCAATAACATTTCTGGAAACAGTGATGTGCAGGAAGCAGCATTTCATTCCAAGGAAGAAAAATAATGGGGAAATATTCTATCTCAACAGAAATAAGACTTCAGCTATTGACCATAAGTGTAAAGATAGATTATGGCCACATAGGACCCTGCAGTAGTCCAAAGCTGACAGTGTGTAGCTCAGGTCAGAGTCTTGGGCTAAGGGTTTCATCTTATAGAGTGGGTTTGGGGAGGGGAGATGACAGCAGGAGGACAACTGGGGCTCCCCCAGGTCCACTGCACACCAGGCTCCAGGAGAAACAAATTCTAGATTCATCAGGTCCTCCTGGGCCTGGGGCTGGATACTTCTGAGCCTGCTCAGGATGGAATTTCATTAGATGGGCTGGAAGGTTCTTCCTTCTCCACTTCCTTCCAGAAATACTTACTATCTTCAAGTATTTTCTTTTTAATCCTCATAGTACCCAAAACATTTTTTATTTAAAAACACTGATATAGCACTGACCATGTGCCAGGCACTGTTCTTTAGATCTTTACAAATATTAATGCATTTGATGTTCGTAACATCCCTCTGAGGTAGACAGGTACTTTTATCCTGTTTTACAGTTGAGGAAATGCAGTCACAGGGCTTGAGGTCATATAGCTAGTGAGTAAGCAGTTGTTTGCATTTTACACCACAGGGGGTTTATTCATTCATTCGGCAAGTAGTTATTGATTGCTTCCCATAGACAAGGCCCTGGGCTAGGTCATAGAGGAGGTGCCAAATAAGGCAGGGAAGTCCCAGCTTTCAAGGTGCTCACAGTGCTGGGTCCTAAATCTCATTCCATTAAGGCTTGTGGATTGTAGGTGTCTCCATGGATGCTTCCTGCTAATTGTATAAAAATTCTTCATTTTTAAGCCACCTGAAAGGTTAGAGATGTCATCTTCAAGACCTATGACCTGCTTCTCTGGCAAGTACTCGGTTTGTCTCTACCCAAATGGCCCCAGTAGGAAGAAAGCAGAACCCATCCCTAGAAGTGGGCCAAATACTTGGTTTTCCAGCTCTCTCTTCCTGCCGTTGTCCATACTGTCTCTTCCATCTGGAATACCATCTCTTACTATTCATCTTTACCAATGACTTTGGCCATAGCAGCTCCCAGACAACTTCTTTGGGCCCCAACCCCACTATGACAGCAAAGTTAGTGATAGCTTAGTGAGGACATTATCTCATTTAATCCTCACAACAATCCTCAGAGAAAGATGTTATCATCTCCATATAATTGATAAGAACACCAAGGTGCAACCAAATGAAAGAATCTGCCAAGGCCACCCAGCTAGTTTAGTAACAGGTTTGGGATTTGAACCCATGTCTGTCTGACTCTAAAGACCAAGCTGGATTTTTTTCTTCTCTCCATTCTCTTTATTTTATTGCATTAGAAATTTATTTCCTTCACATATACAGAATATAAAAGCTATCTTCACAATGAATTATGCCTCTCTGCTCTCATTTTTTCACACAAAAATTAATGGCCATTTCCTGAAAAAAACTGAAATAAATCCAGAGGCCCACACCCTTAACCAGGGTAACATACTGCTGCTACTTAAGCTTTTGTTTCTGGAATCCTTAGATATTCAACATATATTCCTATTCCACAATTATGCAATTGCATAAGGTCTTCAGTTGTTTCATGTGTGAATTTCTTGTTTACTCAGCTTGATTTTTATCCCCTGTGATGCACACAGTAAATGCATAATAAATGTTTGTTGAATGAATGGATTTTACATGTATCTTGCTGAAATATACGCAGCTCTGTTTGATTCACTAGAGTGGCATACCCGAACAAGAAATAATTTTTCTTAATGTGCCCCTTATAAATTGAACCCGACCATATTTGATTAATTTCACATCATGCATTTTTATTGCACCAATCACTCTGGTATCAGGTCATATTTATTTTAAAAACAGATTCACAAAGGGTGCAGGGATGGAGAGTGACAGTGTAAATATGTTAATAATAAAAAATAATACTAAAGATATTTTACTGGAAACTCGTATGCTAATGATGAGTAAGTGCATCCTACGGATATATGTTTGATTTACAATGCAATTAATTTCAAAAGATTCAGATCCTATACCGTATCTTGTGTACTTAGATAATGAAAACCAAAAATGAATATTCAGGTCATAAAATCAAAAGAACAAAAATCACCGTAAAAACCTTTAGCATTTTAGTTAGAACAATAGCCCAGTCATTGCAAATGGTGCCATTGTCGGGTGAAATGTGTCCAGATCAGGAAGATCATTCCTGGGTAGCTGCTGCGATTTTGCATGCATGCACCCTGTACAGACTTCACGATGCAAAGCACCACATAATATTCAGTGACCGAAGAGTCCTCGCATCTTCAATCATGCAACTAAAGGCTTTGGGGGTTTCTTGTTCAGGAGGAAGGGAAGTCTTTCATGTCAACCCGCATTGTGGGATGTGTGAGCATTTCCATAGTTAGGTATTTGGCCCCATCTTAGAATACAGCTAAAAAGGAAATGCATTTTCATATCCTATTCAAACTGCAAGAAATAAAAAATATGTTTCATTTGGTATTTCATCACTCAACTCAGATGTTCTAAGAAAGCATGCATTCTTATACACACTTTGGGGAAAGATGCCCATTTTTGTAATAGGATTTATAAAGTTGACTCTGCCGCTTTGTATCCAAGAAGGGAGGAAGCAGATGCTGCCGAGCGATCGTGCACTGCGGGGATCTTCACGTCAGTGCAAAATGGTTGCGATTTTCCCTCATTTATTGAGGACAAATCTGCCGTGATGTAGCAGACACTAGACTTGCAGCTAGAACTATTTGTCCTATTAAACAAATTTTATATATAACTTTGATTAAAAGAAGTGTAATTTTAATTAAAAAAAAAGAAGATGCTGTCTTGAGATAGTGCGTTTTCATATTTCTCTGGCAGTAATTATTCATCTTAAAAGAAATACTGTTGAATGAATGATCACAATGTTCATTAAACCCCCACACACATACACACACACAGAACAACTTAAAACAAATAGAAAGGGACTAAACTGGCCTTTGAAAAATCTTGAAGCAGAGTAGCCAAATTATATCCCCTGAAGACCAGAATCAGGGAAAAGAAAATAACAAAAAATACAACATAAGACCTTTTTGTTATAAACCTTTTAGTATTATTTCACATTTAATCTCTGTGTACAATTACTTTGAGAAAGAAAATTTTAATTTAGAAATAAAATAATCTACATCAAATGATAAAAATTGAAACAAAATAGAGCATAAGAAAGTTGATGATGATGCTTTAATGTTTTGTGGTTTACCATTAACCTCTTCCAGTTAGAAGCTACCTTACTCTCTGGGTATTCATTTAAGGACCTGAAAAGGGGTGAGGGGATGACTCGTTCCACTCAGGAAAGTCTGTGTTTTCAGGAGATGTTCAATATGCAGTGATTACAACTTCTTGCTGTTGAACCTTCCTTTCCACCTGTCTTCCCAAGGTCTTCATATGGGACAGACAGGTGTATTGTGGTGAAGAGTTACAACTTTGGGCACAGCTGAGTTTAAATCCCCTCTCTGCAGATGATCTTGAACAACTTACTTCTCTAAGCCTCAGTTCCTCATCTCTGAAGTGGGTACAATTATAGTAGCTACTGCTTAGGGTTAGTGTTAGCATTAAAGGAGCTGGTGCATACAAAAAATGAACTATTCCATAGATGTGAAGAGGAAATTCTAAGCCAGGTTTTAAATTCCTATTCTGCTTTTATAGTATGTTGAATGCAGCAACAAACTACACCATTTTCTTGTTGATAATGAAATTATGCTTCTGTATTCCCCTTCTCCCTTCCAGAGTGTCCTATGCAGGCATTGTTTCCTTTTGTCCTCTAGGCAGCATGTTCCTTCCATGCTGCTTTCTGGCTCCTGAAAGGTAATTTGCAATGACCAGCATGACCAAAGTTTTACCCAGAACTAATAACATGGAAAAATTAATGCCAAACATGTTCATGCTTCTTTAGTTTTTAATGACCTTGCCAGTTAAGAGAACCAACATGCTGGTTCCCAAATGTGGGTCAAACATTAAACCAAATTGTCCTGAGGTTGTCACAGCTTAGTTGCCTGATTCCATTCCCCGACTTCCATCTCCAACAGGAAGGAGGGGGAGGCAAGGCAGGGGCCAGTCCCAGAGGGCTTTGGTGGGGCTCTGGCTAGGGCTGGGTTTTTTATATGTGAGGTTGGAGCGTAAAGGAAGCCTAGAAGAACACATCTAAAAGGGGCTGTCATTCAGAGGGGCTTACCAGAAGGCTCGCTGCAAAAAAGCAGAGAAGTAAGGGCAAACAGGAAAGATGGTCAGCTTGGGGTTCCTGATGTAGAGTGTGCTTGCCAACCTCAGCTTGTACAGCACCAGCTGGAGTGCCAGAAGTGTTCATCCCAAGGGTCTGGAGAGTGGGGAGACAGCATCTAAACTGCTGCTGCATCAGTACATGGAAAAGAAGGTAATCCGTTATACCATAGCATCCTGGTTAAGAGCCCAGGCTCAGAGGGTTCAAATCCAGCTCTGCCCTTCCCAGCTGTGACTGTGAACAGATGACTACTCCAGATCTCAGCTTCCTCAACTGTACAACAGCAATCATTTGAATACTTACCTCCTAAGACAATTATAAGGATTTGAAGACATCATACTTAAGAAGTACCTTCCTAAGGATTATCATTCTCCAGTGACCTTTTTGCTTAAACATTACCAATCAGTGAGTCACCTTTGACCAACTTACCCACTTAAAATTGTAACTCACTCCAGCTCTTCCTGTCTTATTTTTCTCCGTAGTTCATATCACTTGCTTATTTTAGGTATTACTTATCAATATTTTCAATATTAGCATTCTCTCAATTAGAGTCTAAGGGGTTTTGTGTGTTTTGTTCATTGATTCTATCCCTACCAACTAGACACAGTATCTAGCCAGGTATTCAATAAATTTAGTTGTTGAATAAATAACTGTTGGCCAATATTATTATTACCATACCTGAGTCAGAAACTCTTAACATCTCAAGCCAGGAAAGCAGAGGAAGGCAAATATAAACAAATTTAGGTAGCTAATCATTTGTAAAACTTTCACTGAGTGCTAGTGAGGCTTTCATATTTGTTTCTTCACAACAATCACACAAAACATCCTGGAATCTTTAGGACAAAGGTTAAGGAGGAAGGACAGAAGCCACAGCCAGTTAAGACTTGAGCAAGGGAAGGAAGGCCCCTGGCTACAGTGCTAGCCCCAGGAGGAGAGCCCAAGGCATAAAGTTTGGGATCCATGCTGGGGAGTCAGGAACTGTTTCTATGACTGAGGAGGGCAGCAGCTTTTCATTTTAAAAGTTTGTTTATGTTCTTGTCTATCTTATGATTACACGAGTAATATTGAGCTATGTTCTATTTGCAATATTTTACTCCAAAATACAGATGAAGCCCAGGTCCTCCTTGAGCACGCTTCTGTGCCCTCCCATCCATCCCTAGGGATAAGCACTGTAGTGGTTTGTGAATGTCTCCCGGCTTCTGCCAAAGCATATATAGCGTGTAGATGTACAGATTTATGTATACATGTGTGTATTTTTCAAAACATAAATGCTGTCATACTCCATGTGTTATTTTTCAAATACCTTTTATCATTGTGTAATGTGTTTTATCCCTTTTGTATAGCTTTCTAGAATTCCACCTCAGTTTTTAATGGCAGTAATTTTTAAGTTAATGATGAGCAATTTTTAAAGATAATTTTAATATAATTTATTTTGTAGGACAGTTGTACATTTACAGAAAGATTGAGAAGATGGTATGGAGAGTTTCAATACCCAGTATCCCCTATTATTAACATCTTAATATAGTACATTTGTTATAATTAATGAACCAACTAAAGTTGAGTTTAGTTGAGTGTAGTTTATTAGTAAGTGGTTTAGTTTATTAACTGAAGCCCATAGTTTATTCAGATTTCCTTTACTTAATATCTTTTCTGTTCCAGAATTCCACCAGGATACATTTCATAGTTGTGCTCCCTTAGGCACCCCTTGACTTAGCCAGTTTCTCAGACTGGGTTCTTAATGACCTTAACAGTTGAGAACTGGTCAAGTCTTTTTTAGGCTGCCCTTCAAGTAGATTTATCTGATGTTTTCCTTAGGATTAGATGAAAGTTATGGATTTGGGAGAGGGAGTGTCATTTTCATTCTATTATATCAAGAGTACATACTAGCAACATGACTTATTATTGTTGAAAATATCCTTGATCACCTGGCTGAAGTAGTAGATATTTATTTTTTGCTTTGAAATGTAATTCAATATTTCTTTATGTGTTGCTCAAATTTTTCTGCTTTGGCCATTGGCTTTCAGTTGGCTTCTGTGTGCCTTTGACATTCCCACATCAATGTAGGGTTGTTTTTCCAGTTACTTCCTTACTTTCTGGCACTACAAGATGCTTCAAATTCATCTTGCATATTTCCTGCTCCAGCCCAGAACAGCCATTTTTCCAAGGAGTCCTGACTTCTTTCATTGGAGAATGGTATAAGAAACGAAGATCTTGACACTAGGTATGCTCTTATGGCAAGAAAAAATATTTTTCCAGGAAAAATAAAGTTACCTATGGGCTTTCTTTTTTTATTCAAAATGAAAATTTATTTAATTCAAAATTGGTATTACTGAGTATGAAAGACAAACATGTATTTCAAACCATATTAATTTATTGAGAAAATTATTCATCTTTCACAGCCCATATATATAGAACATTTTAAATTCATGAAATGGCAACACATGACCCTGACAAGTAGAGGTTATCATTTCTGATAGGGTCCGGACCTGAATACCGCCTTTTGAATAAGCTCACTCACCATCTCAGAGAGACCTAGGTGTCATCTTACCTAGGCTACAAGCATCCTCCAGTGGACACATCAGCAAGCCCCAGCCCACCTTTCCCCTGACCCCTCCCTTCAAAAAGCCCGCCAAAGCCCTGGCCGTAAAAAGCCTCTTGATCTGTTAGAGGCCCTCTTTTTCCTTTGTTCTGCTGGCCAGGACAGAGGGGTCTCTCTCAGGTTCAGCAATAAACCTGCTTGGACTGTTGAATTTGCATCCCCTCTCTTCTTTCGATTTCCAATCTTTGAATGGGGAAACTGAGGCAGAAAGAGGCAATGTAAGTCTTTCTAGCAAAGTCACACAGGTGAGCTGAAACTAGAATTAGTTTATTTCATTCAAAGCAACATTTTATGCTAAGATTTTGGCAAAAGAACTGGGAAATACCAAGATGAATAATTTACAGCCTCACTCCATATTATTCCCTAAAACTCTTTCTTAGTGTAATCTCCAGATTTTGCTGAAATACATTCTCTTCAGGGCTTGGACAGTTCAGGCTTTCCCAGGTGAAGCACATTCTGAGGCTTCCTCCTTAACTATTCTCCCTCATCATCAGTACCTCTGTTACGTAAAAACAGAAATTCTTAGGTTATTTTCTAAAGCCAGATCAGGGACTCAAACTCAGGTCTCACAAATGAGTGCAGCAAGCTATAGACATGTTTTGATGAATGCTGACTGTCACCTGGCCGTCATCACATCCTCCACCCAGCAGGAGGGTGGCCACTACTCACCTGATTGTTGACAAGTAGGCTGTGAACGCAATGATGCCGTGTCTTTCCAAATTTTCAAGACAAGCAGAAGAGCCTTTAGCAGGCTAAGACTGTGTGGGCTAGTTTTAGCCTTAGGTCACCAGTTTTTTAATTTTTGTTTTTGTTCTGTTACTGCTGTTTTTTAATTTCTGAGCTAGCTTAGCATTGTTCATCATTGTTGTAGGCACTGTTTTTGCTCAGTCACTTGGATGACAGTATTCACACATTCTTTCAACAACCACTCCCCTCATTTAATAGTCATTCAGGAAATATCAACTGAGCACACATTACAATTGTTCTGGACCATTGATGTGGAGAAAATTATTCTAATTAGGGTCACACAACATGTGTGGAGGAGTATGTTAGCCTAGGACAGATTATCAGCTGACAATCTTCATTCACTGTAATACATATATTTAATGAACATCTACTATTTTGCTCCTAGTATGCCGGTCATCAGGAATGCTATGATGACAGAAATGTCCTGCCTCAGGTTACTTCTAGTTTAGGACATCATCCCCCTATAAGGTAGGTGAGGTGAGAAGATGGTGGAGTCACAGAAGGAATTTAGAAAGACACTATTTGGAGACCCAGATATCTCTTCAGAGCAAGGGCAACTTTTGCTTTCATGAGTTGTGCAATTCCAGCACAAATCACATGCACATATGGGTGCTTAATACATAATCTTTGCAGGTGATGATAATAAATTGAAATATGGAAAATCTGAGCCCACTCTCTAGTAGTGTGGCTCAGGAAGAATGCTTTAGAAAGTGTCCCCGTGAGAAAGGGCTAAAGGAATTGGGTTTACTTATACTGATTCATGCAGAAAAGAAGGGTGTGAATTTAATAGCCACCTCCTGGGATCTAAAGGGATATTGCTCATGTGTTTTAAACAGCAACTCTTGTCTGCAGAGGACAGGACATGAGGGAATTATCTTAAATGGATCAGGAGGGACTTAGATTAGATGTCAATGGGGAAAAAAAAAACCTAGCTGAAAGGATTGTGAGATGCTGGAAGGCAACATGATTTTGAGAAAGGACATGGTTATTTTAGAAATAGGGGCTGCTGATTATTATTGGGGGTGGTGTAGAACTTGGGGCTTCCAGTTCAGCCAGTTACTAGTTGTATGATCTGGGCAAGAGACTTCACATTTTTGAGGTTCAGTTTCCTCATTTGTTAAATGAGAATAACAATGTCTATATATTGGATTGTTGTGAGGATTAAATTAGGTTAGGTATTAAAGCTGTTTAGGTATATCTGTGCCAGGCACAGAATAAGGTCCAAACAATAATGAATGCCATTCACTACTTTTAATCAACTACTGTTGGAAAAAAAACACACAGCTCTATGCATAAACATAAGCTTTCCTTTCAGAGGCATCAGACAGATACTGCTGTGCATTATGGGACTTACAGTCTCATTGAAAACATGATGTAAACACTCAGAAAGTGAAATAAATTGATTAAAATAATAGAGTCGATAAAGTGGTTAAGATCATAGAGTCAGTAAAATATATGAGCATTTATAACAGTGCCTGGCACCCAGGTATTGTTTGCCCTTGGTAGAGCATAAACACAGTGCAAGCTAAGGTCAATTTGTAAGTTTAAGTTTCAAAAGAGTCCTAGAGGAGTTCTCACATGGAAGAAATTTTTCCGAATTAGTGTGGGCCAAACAATCAAGTGGATAGATTGGATGCACTAATCTGTAAATGCACTTGATTAGTAGGAGCTTGGTTGTCTCAAGCCATCATCAATGATTCACTATTGGGATGTCCTAAGCTTTTATTCTTAAAACATTTGCAGGCTCTATTTTGAATATCTTACTTGTCAGCATCATAGAAAACAGTTATTTCTTTCTGATATTTTGAATACACTCAAGAAACAGTCCTTTACATTGTGACTATAAACTTTACTTCATAGCAATTATAATTCTGCAGCACATTTAACGTACTAATATTTATTGAAATATTTTTAGCTGCAAAAACATTTTATGTTCACTATTATTTATTAATGCCGTTTTAAAATATTACACATAAAATTTATTCCAGTACACATTAGTAAATAAATTATGCTTGTAATTTCTAATGCATTTTTAATTATAAATTTATCCATGTCTACCTTTATTTATGATAGCGGTGTCTCACTGTTGAACATACTGTATATTAATGGAGACACTGTTAATTATGCATTCTTAGAAGTTGCATTTGACAAAACATACGAGTCTGTTTTTTTTTACATCCTAAATCCTGTTAACATCAATGAATTCAGGCGCTCACAGTACTAGCTAACCTTTAAAGCAAGAAAAGGTAATATTAGAAGCTGGTTATAGGGTCTGCATTTGGGGAAGGGACTACATTTATACATAAATGTAGCCAGAGAGATACTAAATAATATTAGCCAGATGTTTCATTTTCACCCTAAGTAACTAAAAAGGGATACTCACGAGAAATAATATTCAACACAAAAACACAATCTCTGCAGAGCCCCCAGAACTAATCTGTACTTAAATTGTATCTGCAAAGTTGGTATGTTTAAGATTTTCTGGTTGATTAATTTTGTGCTTCCCTCCCACCCACCAAACTCACCTTACTATACGCAAAATATTTGCTTGAAAAAATTCTTTCATGTTGAAATGTTATTTTAATTTGAAAAAAATGCTATATTGCTGTAAAATTGTATACTTCTTTGGGCTTCTTTAAAATAGTCTGAGTGACTTTTTGACACCTAATTTACTGTTTTCCTGAGATTGCTTTGTACCATAGGGGTATAAATACCTCTGTTTTCCTTGTGGGAGGAAAATATATTTTTTAAAAGAAGAGGAAACCAAAACTGAGAAAATAGCAGGGAAACACATTCATACATATAAAATATTAAAAACATACACTTGCAGGGAAACTAGAAGGTGCCTCCATTTTCCTACAGTTCTGGCAGGGCTTGAAAGAACATTACTTTCATCCTATTATGTTTACTCTCAGCTTGTTGTCACAGGTTTGGCAAAGCGGTATGTTCCATGTGCAAATTCTGCTTACACAAAATAAGATTTCCAATTGCTTCATTTTATGTGTGTGTTTTGAGTACCGTTTCATTTAACATGCATTTTGCCAAGTGTTTATGGAGTTTTAAGCTTTTAGTATATAAAAAGATAAGAAATGTACCTTTTCTTATGGCTTTTCAGGGAGACAGATGGGTATTGAAAGAACAACAGGAAATGTGATAAATGTTGAACACAGAGAATGAAGCTCTTCATGTGGCCTATTAGGGAGAGGTGATCTGGGAAAGCTTCCTGGAGGAAGCAGTATGTGAACTGGGTCTTCAAGAATGAATAGAAGAGATTAAAGATGGCGGCTTGAGAAGTGAGGCAGAGAACTCCTCCCAAAACCACAGATAGTGTGAAAATATAGTTAATACAGCTAACCCTAAAACAGCAACAGGAAAGAAGGCTGCACCAGACTGCATACAGACCTCACGAACAAAGCAGACCTCATAAAACAGGTTCTCTTATGGATTTAAAAAGTGTTGATCTCACTTCCGGGAAGATGGAGGTGTGAGCAGGGCGGCAGAAATCTCCTCCCAACACTATATTTATCTACGAAAACACAGCAAATACATCTATTCCTAAAAGACAGACGAGAATACACAGGAAAGCGCACAGCGTGCAGCTACACCCGAGAGGACTCGGCACCCCAAGAGGCGGGTAAGATACGGAGCCGCGACCCGGCTGGACCCGAGCCCTCCCCCACCCCAGCGCACCGGCGGGAGGAGAGGAGTCAGAGCCGGGAGGGAGTGGAAGTGCACCCCGCGAAGTAGCCAGCCCCGGTGATCTGCGCGGGGAGCGCTGACCCACATTGCGCAGTGCAGCGGAGATTGGAGAGACAGAGGGGCAGAATCTGAGCAGGGAACGCGCCAGGGTGCTTGCAGCCGGCCCCCAGGAAGGAAAAAAAAAAAGCACGCGCTTTCCTCAGCGGTCTTAAAGAGACAGGAGCCCAGCGGAGGAGCCGGATCGCCCCAGCACACCCAGCCCAGCAGGCTGGGGGTCCTGGGGAGTTTCAGACGCCTTAGCTGGCGACTGAGGAAGCGTAGCCATACTTAACACTTCTCACTGAGATCAACAGCCTCCTATTCGTTCCCACCCCTGCCAGAGGGATAAAGGGCCCTGCGGAGCGGCACAGTCACAGCTGTGGAATAGTGGGGCAATAGCGCCACCTAGAGCATTCCCACAGAATCTACGTCCGGTGGGCTTTTTTTTTTGTTTTTTGTTTTTTCTTTTCTTTCTTTTTTTCTTTTTTTCTTTCTTTCTTTTTTTCCTTTTTTTCTCTTTTTTTTTTCTTCTCTTTTTAAAGTCTTAAAGAGCCCAGCTGACATACGTGGCAACTATCAGTGACCAAATTATACAGCCATGAAAAGACAGAGGAATATGGTTCAGACCAAAATCAACCAGACAACCCCAGAGAGGGAGTCTGAAGGATGGAAATGCACAGCCTCCCTGAAAAAGAATTTAGAATAAAAGTCATAACCATGCTGATGGACCTACAGAGAAATGTGCAAGAGCTGAGGGAGAAGTGAGGGAACTGAAGAAAGACAATACAGAAATCAGACAAGCGATCGACGGGCTTAACAGCAGAATGGATGAGATGCGAGAGACTGTTAATGGAATAAAAAACAGAGAACAGGAGTACAGAGCAGCTGAGGCAGAGAGAGATAAAAGGATTTCTAGGAATGAAAGAATATTAAGAGAACTGTGTGACCAATCCAAACGGAACAATATTCGCATTATAGGAGTACCTGAGGAAGAAGAGAGAGAAAAAGGGATAGAAAGTGTCTTTGAAGAAATAATTGCTGAAAACTTTCCTCGCTGGGGAAGGAAGTAGTCTCGCAGTCCACCGAAGCTCATAGATCTCCCAACACAAGGGACCCAAGGAAGACAACACCAACACACATAATAATTAAGATGGCAAAGATCAAAGATAAAGACAGGGTATTAAAGGCAGCTAGAGAGAGAAAAAAGATCACCTACAAAGGAAAACCCATCAGACTATCATCAGACTTCTCAACAGAAACCTTACAGGCCAGAAGAGAATGGCATGATATATTTAACGTTATGAAACAGAAGTGCCTCGAACCAAGAATATTGTATCCAGCACGATTATCCTTTAAATATGATGTAGGGATTAAACAATTTACAGACAAACGAAAGTTGAGAGAGTTTGCCTCTCATAAACCACCACTACAGGATATCTTAAATGGACTGCTCTAGATGGAAGCACACCTAAGGCTAAAAAGATGTCACCAGAGAAAATAAAATCATAGCAAAGAAAGCAGACCATCAAATACTAACTAAAGGCAAAGAATAAAACACCTAGTATATAAAGAATGGAGGAGGAAGAATAAGAAGGGAGAGAAGTAAAGAAACATCAGACGGTGTTTACAATAACTTAACAAGAAAGTTAAGTTAGATTGTTAGATAGTAAAGAAACAACCCTTGAACCTTTGGTAACCACGAATCTAAAGCCAGCAATGGCAATAAGTACATATCTATCAATAATCACCCTAAATGTAAATGGACTGAATGCACCAATCAAAAGACACAGAGTAACAGAATGGATAAAAAAGCAAGACCTATCTATATGCTGCCTACAAGAAACTCACCTCAAATCCAAAGATATACACAGACTAAAAGTGAAGGGATGGAAAAAGATATTTCATGCAAACAACAAGAGAAAAAAGCAGGTGTTGCAGTACTTGTATCAGACAAAATAGACTTCAAAACGAAGAAAGTAGCAAGAGATAAAGAAGGACATTACATAATGATAAAGGGGTCAGTCCAACAAGAAGATATAGCCATTATAAATATATATGCACCCAACACAGGAGTGCCAGCATATGTGAGACAAATACTAACAGAATTAAAGGAGGAAATAGACAGCAATGCATTCATCTTAGGAGACTTCAAAACACCACTCACTCCAGAGGACAGATCAACCAGACAGAAAATAAGTAAAGACACAGAGGCACTGAACAACACACTAGAACAGATGGACCTAACAGGCATCTACAGAACTCTACACCCAAAAGCAACAGGATACACATTCTTCTCAAGTGCACATGGAACATTTCCAGAATAGACCACATACTAGGCCACAAAAAGAACCTCAGTAATTTCAAAAATATTGAAATCCTACCAACCAACTTCTCAGATCACCAAGGTATAAAACTAGAAATAAATTTTAGAAAGAAATCAAAAAGGCTCACAAATACATGGAGACTTAACAACACTCTCCTAATTAATCAATGGGTTAACGACCAAATCAAAACAGAAAACAAAGAATGTATGGAGACTAATGACAACAACAACACAAAGCCACAACCTCTGTGGGACGCAGCAAAGGCAGTTCTAAGAGGAAAGTATATTGCAATCCAGGCCTATTTAAAGAAGGAAGAACATTCCCAAATGAATAGTCTAAAGACACAATTACTGAAATTGGAAAAAGAAGAACAAATGAGGCCCAAAGTCACCAGAAGGAGGGACATAATAAAGATCAGAGAATAAATAAAATTGAGAAGAATAAAACAATAGAAAAAATCAATGAAACCAAGAGCTGGTTCTTTGAAAAAATAAACAAAATAGATAAACCCAACCAGACTCATTAAGAGAAAAAGAGAATCTACACACATAAACACAATCAGAAATGAGAAAGGAAAAATCACGACGGACCCCACAGAAATACAAAGAATCATAAGAGAATATTATGAGAATCTATATGCTAACAAGCTGGAAAACATAGAAGAAATGGACGACTTCTACAACCTTCCAAGACTGACCAAGCAAGAAACAGAAAAACTAAGCAGTGACGAAATCGAATTGGTAATCAAAAAACTACCCAAGAACAAAACCCCTGGGCCTGACGGATTCACCTCTGAATTCTACCAGACATATAGAGAAGAAATAACACCGATTCTCCTTAAAGTTTTCCAAAAAATAGAAGAGGAGCGAATACTTCCAAACTCATTCTATGAAGCCAGCATCACTCTAATACCAAAACCGGGCAAAGACCTCACCAAAAAAGAAAATTACAGACCAATATCCCTGATGAACGGAGATGCAAAAATACTTAACAAAATATTAGCAAACCGAATTCAAAAATACATCAAGAGGATCATACACCATGATCAAGTGGGATTCATCCCAGGGATGCAAGGATGGCACAACATTCAAAAATCCATCAACATCATCCACCACACCAACAAAAAGAAGAACAAAAACCACATGATCATCTCCATAGATGCTGAAAAAGCATTTGACAAAATTCAGCATCCATTCCTGATTAAAACTCTCAACAAAATGGGTATAGAGGGCAAGTACCTCAACATCATAAAGGCCATATATGACAAACCCACAGCTAACATCACACTTAATGGCGAGATGCTGAAAGCTTTTCATCTAAGATCGGGAACAAGACAAGGATGCCCACTCTCTCCACTGTTATTCAACATAGTACTGGAGGTCCTAGCCACAGCAATCAAACATAACAAAGACATACAAGGCATCCAGATTGGTAAAGAAGATGTCAAATTGTCACTATTTGCAGATGACATGATACTGTACATAAAAAACCCTAAAGATTCCATTCCAAAACTACTAGAACTAATATCTGAATTCAGCAAAGTTGCAGGATACAAATTAACACACAGAAATCTGTTGCTTTCCTATACACTAATGATGAACTAACAGAAAGAGAAATCAGAAAAACAATTCCATTCACAATTGCATCAGAAAGAATAAAATACCTAGGAATAAACCTAATGAAGGAAGTGAAAGACCCGTACTCTGAAAACTACAAGACACTCCTAGGAGAAATTAAAGCGGACACTAACAAATGGAAATGCATCCCATGCTCTTGGCTAGGAAGAATCAATATTGTCAAAATGGCTATACTACCTAAAGCAATCTACAGATTCAATGCAATCCCTATCAAACTACCAACACCTTTCTTCAATGAACTGGAACAAATAATTCTAAAATTCATATGGAACCACAAAAGACCCCGAATAGCCAAATCAGTCCTGAGAAGGAGGAATAAAACAGGGGGAATTACACTCCCTGACTTCAAGCTCTACTACAAAGCCACAGTAATCAAGACAATTTGGTATTGGCACAAACCAGTGGAACAGAATGGAAAATTCAAACATTAACCCAAACATATACAGTCAATTAATATTTGATAAAAGTGCCTTGGATATACAATGGGGAGATGACAGCCTCTTCAGCAGCTGGTGTTGGAAAAACTGGACAGCTACATGTAAGAGAATGAAACTGGACTACTGTCTAGCCCCATACACAAAGGTAAACTCAAAGTGGATCAAAGACCTGAATATAAGTCATGAAACCATAAAACTCTTAGAAAAAAACATAGGCAAAAATCTCTTGGACATAAACATGAACGACTTCATGAACATATCTCCCCGGGCAAGGGAAACTAAAGCAAAAATGAACAAGTGGGACAATATCAAGCTGAAAAGCTTCTGTAAAGCAAAGGACACCATCAGTAGAACAAAAAGACATCCTACAGTAAGGGAGAATATATTCATAAAAAACGTATCTGATAAAGGGTTGACATCCAAAATATATAAAGAACTCATGCACCTTAACAAACAGAAAGCAAATAATCCAATTAAGAAATGGGCAGAGGACATGAATAGACACTTCTCCAAAGAAGAAATTCAGATGGCCAACAAGCACATGAAAAGATGCTCCACATCACTAATCATCAGAGAAATGCAGATTAAAACCACAATGAGATATCACCTCACACCAGTGAGGATGGCCAACATCCAAAACACAAACAACAAATGTTGACAAGGATGTGGAGAAAAGGGAACCCTCGTACACTGCTGGTGGGAATGCAAATTAGTTCAACCATTGTGGAAAGCAGTATGGAGGTTCCTCAAAAAACTCAAAATAGAAATACCATTTGACCCAGGAATTCCACTCCTAGGAATTTACCCTAAGAATGCAGCAGCCCAATTTGAAAGGACAGATGCACCCCTATGTTTATTGCAGCACTATTTACAATAGCCAAGAAATGGAAGCAACCTAAGTGTCCATCAGTAGATGAATGGATAAAGAAGATGTGGTACATATACACAATGGAATATTATTCAGCCATAAGAAGAAAACAAATCCTACCATTGCAACAACATGGATGGAGCTAGAGGGTATTATGCTCAGTGAAATAAGCCAAGCCGAAAAAGACAAGTATCAAATGATTTCACTCATATGTGGAGTATAAGAACAAAGAAAAAATACTGAAGGAACAAAACAGCAGCAGACTCACAGAACCTAAGAATGGACTAATAGTTACCAAAGGGAAAGGGACTGGGGAAAATGGGCGGGAAGGGAGGGATAAGAGGGAAAAAGGGGCATTACGATTAGCAGATGTAATCTTGTGGGGGCACGGGGAGGGCAGTACAGCTCAGAGAAGACAAGTAGTGATTCTGTAGCATCTCACTACGCTGATGGACAGTGACTGTAATGGGGTTGGTGGGGGGGACCTGATGAAGGGGTAGTTTAATAACCATAATATTGCACATGTAATTGTAGATTAATGATAATAAAATAAATTATATTAAAAAAAGATTCAATTCATAAAAAGAAAAAAAAGAAAAAAGAAAGAAACTAAAAATTGAAATACCATTTGACCTAGGAATTCCACTCCTAGGAATTTACCTGAAGAAAACAAGATCTGTGATTTGAAAAGATATATGCACCCCTATGTTTATTGCTGCACTATTTGCAATAGCCAAGATATGGAAGTAACCCAAGTGTCCATCAGTAGATGACTGGTTAAAGAAGACATGGTACATACACACCATGGAATATTATTCAGCCATAAAAAGAAAAAAACTCCTGCCATTTGCAACAACATGAATGGATCTAGGGGTATCATGCTCAGTGAAATAAGCCTGGTGGAGAAAGACAAATACCATATGATTTCACTTACTTGTGGAATATAAAAAAAAAGCAAAACAGAAGGAACAAAACAGCATTAGACTCATAGACATGGAGAAGTGGCAGTGGTTACCAAGGGGAAAGGGTTGGGGCGGGTGTGGGGGGAGCGTTGAGAAAAGGACACAATAATTCTCAGTCACAATATAAGTTGATCATGAGGACTGTTGAACCACTGTGATGTACATTTGAAACCAACATAAGATTGTATATTAACAGTACTTTAATTTTAAAAAGTGCTGAAGGAACAAACTATTAACCCGTAATTTTATATCCAGCAAAAACATCCTTTAAGAATGAAGATAAAGACATTTTCAGATAAAAGAAAACAACAGGGTGTTGCCAGCCAATCTGGATGACAAGAAATGCTAAGAGGATAAGTCTTATATTAAGCCTTCTTATTTTTCCTATAATTTCTATCTTTTTCTTGATGTAAATTGTCAATCATATCTTCCTGTATATGAGTAATCATGCTTTCTTTTAATTCTGTGAACATATTTATAATGGTTGTTTTGAACACTTTTTTTGTTAAATCCATTGTCTGGTCACTCTCCAGACAGTTTGTACTGACTATTCTTTTATAATATAAGGGTCATTCTTTTTTTTCTTTTTTTTTTTAGGATGACAGTGAGAATATTTATTACATTTATATGTATTGACTTCCTATTACTTGAACTTCCTTTCTGGAATTCAGTCTGTTTGGGGAGATAAGACAACTTATCACTTTGTAAGATGTATAGATTGGTGAATGATTCAGAAAAATATATTTAAAAAGTCCCATAAAATTTCAGAATATTAAGCCTTCTTAACAAGCACACACAATAAAGAGGGCAGGAGGAAACTTTTGGAGGTGATGGGTACATTTATGTCATAGATTGTTGTGATGGTTATATACTTATTTCCACGCCCATCAAGTTGTATACATTAAATATGTTTAGTTCTTTGTAGGTCAATAGTACCTCAATAAGGTGGCTAAAAAAAAAAAGAAAATATGTTAATGGGTACTCTCCAAGTTAAGGATAATTATGCCAGATGAAAATTCAGATCTTCAGGAAGGAATAAAAAGTATAGAAACATTTATGTACATTTACATATAGGAAATTTGGGATAAAATAACTGTAACAGAAGGATAATTACAGCATACAGGATGGGGGAAGGACAGACTGGATCTACATGGTTGCAATATTCCTGCATTTTACATGAAGTAATAAATTATTAATTCTAGTCTGTGAAAAGTTAAAGATGTAGTTACAATCCCTAGAGTAATCAGTATAAAAATAATGCTGCAGTATACCTAAAAAGCCAATATACAAATTGAAATGGAATTTTAAAACATTTATTTAATCCAAAAGAGGTCAGGAAAGGGGGAAAAGAATACAAATCAGAGGGGGCAAACAGAAAACCAAGAGTAAAATTGAAGGTGTAAATCCAACCATATCAATTACATTAAATATTAATGGACTAAATACTCTGATTAAAAGGCAGAGATTGTAAGACTGAATTTTAAGAAAGCAAGATTCAATTGTCTATAAATGATTCATTTCAACTATAAAGACACAGATGAGTTGAAGGTGAATGGATGGATAAATATATACCATGAAATAAGCATGAGAAACTGGAGTGCTTCTCTTTCTATCAGATAAGGTAGACTTCAAAACAAAGATATTACCCAAAGTAAATAAAAATATTTAATAACAATAAAAGAGTAAATTCATAAGGAAGAAATAAATGTGTATCCACCTAATAATGAAAGAGTTTCAGAGGACATGAAGAAAAATTGACAGATGAATAAGAACGAGTTACTTCCACACAATTGGGATAGGAGATTTTGAGAACCTTCTCACAGCAGTTGATGGAACAAACTAGAGAAGAAAATAAAGACATAGAATAGTTGAATAATAATCTCAACCACCCTGAACTAATTATGTTTATAGAGCACTAAGTCCAAGTACTGAAGAGTGAATATTTTTTTCAAATGCTTCTAAACTCACATATGTGGCTATTGGCAGACCTCAAGTCCTCATGGCTGTTGGCCAGAGACTTCAGGTCCTTGCCATGCTACCCACAACATGGCAGCTGGCTTCTCCTAGAGGGAAGGTTCCAAGGCAGAGAGAGGGAGAGGAAGAAGAAGAGGGAGAGGGAGGGTGAGGGAGAAAGAAGCAGAAGCAGCTAGTCTTTGGTAGTCAGATCTTGAAAGTGACATCCCATGTCTTCTGCTGTATACTAGTGTTAGGAGTAGTCACTAGGTTCTGCCCACACTCAAGGGTAGGGGTTTATGCAAAGGTGTGAATTGGGTTGTTCGGTGTTTTGAGTTGTAAGATTCTTAAATTCTTCATACAAGACCGGTATCAGATATGTGATTTGCAAATATTTGCTTCTGTTTTGTAGGTTGTCTTTCTGATTTCTTGATAATTCCAAACTGCTTCACCAGAGAAGGTTTTGTGAGTTGAGATTCTCACTAGCAGTGTATGAGTTTCCATGGTCCCCATTTTCACTAACACTTGGAATTTTCAGACTGAGGTTTTTACTGTGGCTTTATTTGTATTTCCCTGACTGCTCTTGGGGCTGGGCCCCTTTGCATGTGTTTACTGGCCATTTGGATTTCCTCTTTGGAGAAGTGAATCTCTGAGTATTTGTCTGCAGTGCTGTTGAGTCACTGGTCTTTTATTCATTGATTTCTGGTAATAGGACACAAGACCTGTATAGGTTTTTGGTGTGGAAACATTATTTCCCATTCTGTGACTTGTCTTTTTTCCTTCTTCATGGTCTGTGGGTGTGTGTTTTTAATAGATTTTATTTTTTAGAAATGTTTTGAGTTCATACTAAAATTGACAGTAAGTCCAGAGAATTGCTGTATACTCTCTGCCCCCCCCAAAACACAGCCTCCTCCACTATCAACATCCCACACCCATCCATGGGCCTATACTGACCTATTATTTGCCAAAGTCCATAGTTTCCATCAGGGTTCACTGCTGGTGGTGTACATTCGGATTTTGACAAAGGTGGAAAGGCAGTTATCCACCATTACAACATCATACAGAGAAGCCTCACTGCCCTGAAGTCCACCGTGCTCCACCTGTTGGTTCTCCCCAACCCCAACCACTGATCTCTTACTGTCTTCACAGTTTTGCCCTTTCCAGAATGTCATGAAGTTGGAACCATACAGCAGGGAGCTTTCAGATGGACCTCTTTTCGTTTAGCTACAGGCACCGCCTCCCTCTGCCTGCCCCTCCACACTCTCCTGCAGCCCCTTCCCCCCCCCCCCCCCCCCCCCCCCCCCCCCCCTCCTCCCCCCTCCCCCTCCCCTCCCCCCCCTCCCCGCCCGCCCCTCCCCTCCCCCTCCTCCCCGCCCGCCCCTCCCCTCCCCCTCCTCCCCGCCCGCCCCTCCCCTCCCCCTCCTCCCCCCGCTATCCCGCGGACGCAGGGCCGTGGGCTGCGGCATGGGCATCCTCGCGGGGCGCGCCGCGCTGCGGGGACTGCTGCTGGGCCGCGGGGCCCCGGACGTGCTCGCGCGCCCCAACTCGGGTGAGTGAGCGCGGCGCGGGGCTGGCGGCGGGCTGGGGCGCATGTGCGGCCGGCGGGCCCTGGGCTGCCCCCAACCCCGCCTCCAGCCGACTCGCGGGAAGGCCTGGGGTCCCGCTGGCGCGAACAATCTCCGCGCCGCTCACCGCCCCGCCAGGCCTCCTCGGGGCAGGGAAGCTGGAGGCCTGGTGGCCGCACGCGTGGTGAGCGGACCTGGGCTCCGGCAGATGGGCAGGCCCCCAGGAGCCGTGGGCCTGGGACGCTTCTCTAGGTCGGGCCGGGCCCACCATGCCCAGGCCCCCGTCCCCGCTGTTTCCTGAAAGCAAGGGCACGGGAGACGCCGGGAGGGCAGCAGGCTAATGGGGCGCGAGGCACTGGGTTTTGGGGGAACAAGCCGGGGCAGGGTGGGTCTTTTCTTCCCTGAAGGGCTGTAGTGGGTACCCACTGTACGCTTTCCAGGTCCAGCACACGTATGGTTAATTTTCCACCTGGGGTTGGAAGCTGCATCTGCAGATGGCCCCCCTCCACACCTATTCATTTCTCCATGAGTCCTGTGCTCCCTCGTTGCAGGACTTTGCAGGACACCCAGGGTCTGGGCTCTTCACAAGCACATCTGACCCTGGACCCAGTGCAGAAGGTCAGCAAAACTCTGCAACTGGCCTGGGGCTGTGGGAGGTGATGAGGCCTCCTGTCACTGGCAGTGTCCCCTGGCCAGGAGGAAGGCTGGGGCAGGGGTCAGAGCTGTCCTTGGACCTTGCAACCCCACAGCAGTGGAGAGTTCCTGCCTGGCTGCCCCTGGCCACAAGGGTGTGGGGAGAAGCATGTCCCCACCTGCAGACAGGAACCCTTCCACCTTCCTCCTCAGTGCCCAGGTCCCCTTGTCCTGGTGCCTGTGGCCCACCTGATGGCAAAAGTGCACACCACTTCTGCCTGGTTCCCTGCCATTCCTTCATCTCAGACCCAGAAGAGCTCTGCGTCCCCCTGATGGGGCAGGTTGGGGTTTGGACAGTGTCTGTGCCATTACCCCAAATGACAGGCATCAAAAGTGAGGCCAAGAGTTGTGCCTTCCTTCTAGTGCAGCACCTCCAGGCCTCCAAGTGGCCACTGAGCTGGGCTGGGCCTTACAGGCTTCTAGGCTCTGCCATCTCAGGGAACACTGACTCCATCATGGGCAGTTTCTGTCACTGCCTGGGAGGAGCCCGGTTCAAGTCCCTGGGGACCTACTTCCTGGTTGTCCCGGCAGGCAGTGCCCCGCTGGGCAGTTCCTGGCTGTAGGTCCAGCATTTCCCCCTCCAGAGCTGCTCTGGTAGAGGAAGACCTGCTGAAGCCCACTAGGCCCTGGCAGGGGAACCCAGGTCGGGGAAGAAGTGAAAGGGTGAGATGGCGGCACCCTGAACCTCGCCCTGTTCTAAAGGAGGGCCCTCCCGGACCCTGGAGCGGACGCTGGTTGCAGTGAAGCCAGATGGGGTGCAGCGGCGGCTCGTTGGGGATGTGATCCAGCGCTTCGAGCGGAGGGGCTTCAGGCTGGTGGGGATAAAGATGCTGCAGGTACCAGGGCTCTCAGCCTGTGTGTGTCCTTGAGGGGACTGGGGTGGGGGCTTCTCATGAACCTCAGCCCTTCACATCTCATGCCTGGGTCAGGAGTGTCCTGGTGGCCATAGGGGAGGGGTGGGTAGGTGTCTGCCCTGTGCTGCTGTGGCTGGTGTGCCCAGCCCATGTAGGTATTATCTGAAGACTGCCCCAGTGCTCTGGGGTTCCCTCTCCAGGGGCTCCTCTCACCCCTTGCCCCAATGCCACTTAGGTGCCAGAGTGTGTTCTTGCTGAGCACTACCACGACCTACAGGGGAAGCCCTTCTACCCAGCCCTCATCAGCTACATGAGCTCCGGCCCCGTGGTGGCCATGGTACGGTGGGGCAGGGGCAGTGGAAGGGGAGGAGGGCCCTGGACTGGGCCCAGAGCTGCTGGGCCCTTCGTAATCCCCATTTCTCCCAACCTCCTTTATCTCTGTGCTGCAGGTCTGGGAAGGCCCCAATGTGGTCTGCACCTCAAGGGCCATGATAGGACACACTGACTCGGCTGAGGCTGCCCCAGGCACCATCCGGGGAGACCTCAGTGTCCACATCAGCAGGTATGGAGTCCTGCACATAGCCACTGGGAGTTGATGGGCCAGTTCACTGGGGTTGAGGAGGACCTGTGTTTTGGGTGGCAGACTGGTCCTAGGCAGATCCACAGGACCCGGGCATCTTGCTGGGTGAGGGTGAAGCCAGGAGAGACTTCTGATAGTGGGACATCGAAATGTTAGCTTGTGCAGTTTAGTGCACAGGAGCTAAAAAAGCATTCCCCATGTGTTATGTGTGCTCTGCCATCATTATCTGTTATCTGACCCTATCTTGCCAGATACCTTGAGGGGTTGGTAAAGAATGACTGGTGGGAAAATGAGGTTCCTAGAAACAGTCTGGCTGGTCCATGTGTTTGTGAGTGAGAGACTGAGGCCAGGCTGAAGCTGGTTTTCCAGCTCCCCTCCTCCTCTTTACCTTCTGTGTAGTCCCCTGGGCTTGTTCCCCTGGGTAGCAGGAGATCAGCAGACCATCCTCAGGACTCCCGAGGTGCACACTGAGGCCTGTATCTTACCTCTGCTGCCTGTCACAGGAACGTCATCCATGCCAGTGACTCTGTGGAGGGGGCCAAGAGGGAGATCCTGCTGTGGTTCCAGAGCGATGAGCTGGTGCACTGGGCAGATGAAGGCCACCACGGCAGCATCTACCCAGCCTGAGCGCTCAGGTTGCCTCGGCCCCCCAAGCGTCCACCCAGGACCAACTACCTCTGTCGACACACTCACACTCCTCCCATCTGTGCCAGACCACTTCCCAGTCCATCTGCCCCACCCCAGCCCAGAGGGATTGAGCTCACAACTTTATGTGCCTTTTAGTATTGCAAACCAGCAAGAGATTGGACCGAATCCTTTCTGTACTGAAGTGCCAGACGGCCTTTGGGTGTCTCCAGAAGCGGGTAGTGTGATCTCTCCTCCAAAGGGAGGGTGCATTAAAACACTGCTGGGCATGGGAGTGGAGCGCTTATCATGGTTCCTGCATCTCTGAGGGAGGGAGGAGTCCTTTATGCAAAGTTGTAAGCAGTTTGGAAATAGAAATGGAGCTCACCGTCTCAAACACCAGTAGGGGATCAATGACTGGTGAATGCACGAGACAGGCATGGGCCAGAGACCAGCAGCCTGGAATCTGGGGAATTCAAGCCGAGACCCAGGGCAGGAGCTGTCCTGCCCTACTCCTCTGACCTGCTGAAGGAGCTGCATTTCTTGGGCAGGACTGAGGATTGGCAGGAATGGGTGGGGGCTGATACCACCCCCAGGGCACATAGCCTGGTGACCATGCACCATCCTATCTTCGTGGTCCCATGGCTGAGGCTGACCAGAGCTGCCTGTCCACCTGTTCTCACATTGGCACTAAACCCATCACACCTCCCCTCGGGGCCCCAGGTGTGTTCGTTGTCACTTGTCATGTACTGGACACAGCACATCATTACACCTGCTGAGGCCAACTTGGTCGTCACTCTGCTTTTTGACATCCTGGCGCCCTGGTCCTGGATTCCCAGCCTCGATTGCTACCTGTGACTCCAGGTAATGGCACAAATAAGATGCTCTGATTTTTCTTCATCTGCCACGAAGTGGGCCATTCTGGGAACTGGCCCAGCTCGCATGGTTTCTCGTGCCCTCCCCGGCTCTAGTCTCCCCTCTAAGGAGCAGGGAAGGGAGGTGTCGGAGAGCAAGGGCATTTACATGCTGAGCACCCCCTACCAGGCGTTTTCAATGAACATCGGCCCAAGCGACCCCGCGTACAGTGGGTTCCGTGGTGCCGACACTCCTGTTGGAAGGACTCAGGAACACGGACAGCTCTGTGCGCTCTAATCCAGCGGGGACAGGCCCATGGCAGTGCGCTTGCGCCCACCGCACAGAGCAGGGCCCTAAGTCCCAGCAGGCTGCGGGGCCACAATGGGAGGGGGGTGAGGCGGTCAGGCCAGGGCTGTCACGGTGGGAGGGGGCTCCCAGGTCCCCCAGTCCTCCTCCATCGTGCCCCTCAGCCTTCCAGCTCCAGGCCAGGCTGGTGTGCGGCCCATGGTGTCACGCTCCTGGCTCCTGGCTGAGTGGCCTGATGTCTGTGACAAAAGGCTGGGGAGGCTGAGCGGAGGCACTTGGCTCTGATTCTCCCCATAACTCTCCCCCAGGGCCCTCAGGATGTGCTCACCCCCCCGGGAAGGGAGGGCTGGCCTGGAGGGGAGTTCCAGGATCAGCACAAACACCCCCATGGGGGGCTGCAGCTGGAGACAGTCTCCAGGCCTTATGCTGCAGGTGCAGCCCCAGACTGGGACTGGGGAAGCGGACGTGGCCCTCCTGACAGCCTCAGGTGACACCCAGGCCACCCTCCTTCCCCTCGCCCTGCCCACAGCACCCTCAGAGCCATCTACCTGCACTGTGGCCCCAGGGATGACCTCAGGCTCCCCAGCCACATAGGGAGGTAGGTTTTAGCAGAAGGAGGGCAGACGGGCCTCTGGCAGGGCTTTGGCGCAGGTCAGACCTGTCTTCCTGCAGGGCCCACCATCCTCGACCTGAGAGAGATGAACTGGGGCCAGCGGTCTGCCCTGCCTGGGTGTGTGCAGGTGCCCCAAGTGCGCCAGGGCCTGGACCGCTGCTCCTGGGACACCAGGCTCCCACAGCTGCCTGGCCACCCTGACTGTGGGCTGTAGCGCACCTGCCCCACCCGACATGTGCTGGAGAGGCGGCAGGGCCCTCAGGCACCTGGTGCGCTGCTCTGTGCCCAGGCACGGGGGCTCTGGGACTGCCCGTCATCAGGCTCCTCAGAAAAGCCATGTGGCTGAGGCTACCAGCAGCATCGATGCCCCCAGCTGCTGCTCCAGGGGCAAGGACGTCAGGAGCCTGTCCCATCCTGTTCCAGTGCAGAGCTCCTCTGGGTGCCAAGTGTGTGGACACAGCCCTAGCCCCTCCCTTCAGGGGAGGCCTGTTGGCCAGAGGGGCAGCTGGCCACAGAAGGAGGGGAGGCCCTGGCCCTGCCTCTGCCTCTGTTCCCTTCCAACCACAGAAACTGTGGGGTGGGGCGTGGAGCCTCACCCCACCTGGTCCGGTCCTGCCCAGCCATGCATAAGGAAGGGGCTCCCAGAAGAAGGCACACCTGGGTTGCCAGGAGGATGTGGGCCTGGGAAGAGAATCCAGATGGCACAGTGACTTGGAGGGCCATACGCTCTGCCTCCACCTGTCCAGGTGTGCTCAGGCACTGGTGGAAAGTGACCGCCCTCTATGCTCAGCAGGCCCAGGTTCAGCTCTAGGAAGTTGTGTGTGGCTGTTCCCCAGGAATCTTCCCATGCAGAGGCCCAGGAAGGACAGGGCCTTTGGGCTCAGGCTGACAGTCAACACGTGGATGCAGTGGGCTCACCAGCCTGGGTCCTCACCTGTCACAGTGCCACCTTGGGCATCTTCCCCAGGCAACAGCCCTCTGGAGTCAGCCCTTTGGGGACTCGGTGTCAGAGACACAGGCCCTTCCGGCTTGGGGGCTGTATAGGAGGATAGCAGGCTGCCAAGCTGAGGGGTAGCCATCCATTATGTGGAACTTGCCAGAGTCTCTTGAACTGCCCCCAGTGCCCCATTCTAGTTCATGCAGGAGGGCTAATGGTTTTTACCTATCAAGTTTATCAAAAACCCACCACATTGTAGACACTGTCGTGGGCACTGGGCCCGAAGCATGCTCACCCAGGACCTAAAAGGGCTGAGCTCCTGGAGTCTCCTCTGTTGGGGCCAGGAGGAGAGTGGCTGGGTGAAACCACATGGTTTTCCAGGGGGAGGCAGCTTTGGCCCATTCTCTGAGAGTGGCGAGGCCACACAAAGGTTTACATCAGAGTAGGACGCCACCCCTCTGTGCTGCAGGGTGGGGACAGGATATGGGGTCAGCGCTGGAGGCATGATGGGGGTTCAGGGAAGGATGGCCAGGGCCAGGGCAGCAATGGGGGCCAGGCTGGCAATGGCTGGTGATGGGGCCCATCACCCTCACCTGCTTGGCAAGACTCCTGGGACACATCACTTGCCTTTTCTGCTGTTTCCTGGGGACCAAGGAATGGTTACTTGTCTTCTTGCCTTTGGGCAGTAGCTGGTGTTAGATTCCCTTTAATACACAACCTTGAACAGCAGGTGCCCCCAAGTGTAGCAAAAGTCCCTATTGTCTGCATCAGTTTCTGTTTCTCAGAAGTCTCAAGGCCACCATCCTACTCACCAAGGCCCTAAATTCCTATATAAGCAGCTCCCCCCTGCTACCACTGCTGCTCTCTCCTCTCCGAGACAGCCACTCTGTCTGTTTATCTTACAGGGAATAAAACTACGCTGACGGAGTTCTCGTGTCCTTTGCAAGTGAGTGAGCCGGGTAGCTAAAAGAACCCTTTCAGCAGGTGTTTATATATTGTGAATACGTGTCCTTTGCTGAGGGTATGATTTGCAACTATTTGCCCCCAGTCCATGTGTAGCTTGACTTTTCTTTTTCTTAACAACATGACTCATGAGGGAAATGGAAGTGAAATGTAGGTGGAAAACATAATGAGATTCTGCACATGAGAATGGCTAAAATTAAAAACCTGAATAAGAGAACACTTGAAGGTGGGATCAGGTCCCAGGGTACTGTGTGGAGAGTGGGCAGCATGGTGGGATCCATACCCAGCCAGCTGTGCACACGGCCGGCTGCACAAGGCAACAGGCACTTGGCAGCAGCACAATCGGCTAGAAGGTTCTCAGCAGGAAGGGCCCGCTCTGGTGCTCACAACACAGAATGAACTGAAGGACAGCCATGGCCAGGAAAGGCTGACTCCTAGGATCTGTAGCCTCACCTGTTTACTAAACCGAAACCTCAGTAAGGCCCAAGTTGCCTTTGTGTTTTTCTTGTAGATTTCTGAAAGTGGTAACAAGTGTAGCAGTCGCCAAGGAAACAGACTGGAAGGCAAAGTGCACGCCCTGGGCTTGCAAGCATTGCACCCTCGGCTCCTGAGGCCTCTGTGGAGGGAGTGGGGCAGTAGGTCTGGACAGAAAGGCATCTGTGGGTCCCCTCTTCTCTTTCCCCAATTTGCTCATGTGCTAGAAATGGGGGAGGAGCTCTTGACAAAATTCTGCATGCGAGTATTAACTGCAAGGCTGTCAGCTCCAGGCAGTTTCAAGGAGACAATCCCTTGCTGATTCTAACAGCAACATTTGCAGAATTTGAAAACTTAAGACAAGTCCACTGGAAATCTGAACCACAGATGGCAGTTCCTGTCTTGTCAGCCAGCACTGATATTCCAAGAAATGCTTAGAGCTCTGTTTTTCAACTTGTGGCTATCTTCAGGAAATAAAGGCAGAAACTCTCCCTCGAGGCATTTCATGATCTGTTTTGGGACTGCTGTTAAGGGAATGTAACACTAGTAAATGAATTTGTAATAGAAAAAAAGGGGAATCAAATCTTTGTTCAAAACTGAACACTAACACCAGTGAACTCAAGTAGCCCCAGAAACTTTGTAAGCACTAATGGGGGTGGAAGGTGAGGCAGTTTCTAATTGTTCTCCAGATTTTCTGAGTCTGGGGGTCAGAGATAATGCCGAAAGCTGATTTCGTTCAACCTCAAGCATCCAGTCCCCGGGGACTGAGGAGGAGCAGAAAAGAAAAACAAAAAGCTAGTGAATCAATGCACGAATGTCTGCTTGGACCCTTGCAAGCTGCTACTTCACGTGTCTGCACCCCAGCCTCTCTCCCACAATGTCCCCTCAAAAAGTCCTAGCCGCTTTGTGTGTCAGGAGGACGGTGGTTCTTTTAAGGCAGGAGCCTGCCACTCCCTCATTTGCTAGCAAGTCAATAAACTATTCTTTCCTTTCCTCAAGCCCTTGTCATTGTGTTTTGTGATTTGACCTCAGGGAGGAGGACAGGGTGTTGGTATGAGGAGCAGCACCCCCCCCTCCCCACTCTGACCACATGCCCGCAGTGCCGCTCCTTCGGTGTCAGAGCCCACAGGGCCCAGGTGCCCTGGAGGGATGCAGAGCTCCCGCCTTCCTCCTTGCTGGCCACAGGGGCCTGTGCTGGCAAGGAACTCATGCTGTGTGGTGGGTCAAGTACAAGCCTCTACAACTCCCTCTAAAGCATATATTGAAAGCAGTAATGCATTCCAGGAGAGGTTACAGAAACCGGTGTCACCACCGAGGATTTGAAGGATGTAGGGGTGGTGATTTCCACATACCGTTATTCAAGTCACTCATTTGGCCTACTCAGAAAACAGATGAATCCTGGAGATGACAGTGCATGATTGTCAGTGTAATCAGAGTGTCTCAGATGCAGTTACTGCTGCACATGGGGCTTCATCACTTGATCCCCAAGCACCCAGTGGGTAACTATTGGTCAGGAAAATGCTCTTTGTTGTCTTCCTGTTAGTAAAGACCAGCAGAGCAGTTAGCTTTCCACCGGCAAGGAGAGAAAACTATCTCAGAGGTATATCAAATCTCCACACTTAGGCTGTAATTTAGCCAGAAGGAAGCTTCATCCCCTTTTCCTTCCAGAAGACATCACACTGGCCCATCCCATGGATGGTATTATGCGGATTGGACACAGTGATCAGGAAGTACAACTTGTTTAAGCATATTGATAGCACAGTCATGTGTCAGAAGGTGGGAAATAAATCCAACAAACATTCAGGGGCCTTTCGTCTTAGAGAAGTTTCTAGAAGTCTATCGTGTGGGCATGCTAAGCTCTCCCTTTATAAGGTGATGAATAAGGTGCTGTATCTGGCCTCTCCCCCCCCCCCCCACACACACACAGAAAAGAGCACAGCAGGCTGGTGGGCCACCTCGGATTTCAGAGGCAGCATAGTCTGCATTTCCAGCATGCTACTCTGACCCATTCACTGATTGGCCTGAAAGGCACCTAGTTTGGGAGCAACAACCTGGACCGTTGAAAGGCAGAAGCCGGTAGATGGCAACACCTGGATCTCCTCTCATTGCTGCCCCTTCCAGCTGCACCCCTGGAAATGGCCTAGCGGGGGACTGACTTGCCCAAAATCACAAGGCCCGGACCCAGGCCTGACTTTGTGGTGTTCCACACTCCATGCCAAGCCTGGTCAGCATTCTTCCATCTCTGAGTCTGTGTGTCAGACACACATGACACCAGCCCCCAGGAGTTGGAGGTGTCATCCATATATCCCTGAGGATGTCCCTAGGGAGGAATGTCTGGCATGACCCTGCCTTGCAGGTTGGGACATTGGGCAGCTCCTGGGAGGTACCGTGACTTCAGCAGGACAGGGAACTGCTGAGAAAAAGAGGCCTGAGCTCAGCTCTTGTCTCCTCAGAGCTGGAACCCTGGTGACATTGCCAAAGAGCGAGGGGGGGGCTCTGGTGGAGATTTGGGTAGTCATGCATGGTAAGGGCCAGGAGGGTGGGCAGTCAGCAGCCCAGAGGGGCATGTGGGCGTGTCTGAATGCAGGGAGGGGCCCAGGACTTGGAACCTTGAAGAAGTGATGTCACTGATGACACGCCCAGTAGAACCTGGATTGTGACCCAGTGCCCAGTTCTTGGTCGCAGACCCCAGTCCTGCTCACTTGACCAGTGACACTCGACAGAGCAACATGTGATCTTGTTGTGCAGAGTCTTCTGAATGCGTGGGAGTCGGGGAAGCTGAGAGGGAAAGTCTTCCTGCTCGCTGTGGGCATTGGCTCAGTGACCACCTCCAATGCCTCTGTCCCTGTTGCCCAAGGAACCCCGAGGTAGCACAGGGCAGCCGAGAGCGGGCCACTCCAGGGCCAGGCCACAAGTGTGACCCATCCCGGGCTGACCTTCCCCTCGGCCCCTCTGTGTGTGTGCGGTGGGCATGGGGCATGGGTGGGACTGAAGGCTGGGGAGGAGGGGGGCAGTCAGTGTCACAGCTCTGGTCTCATCATTCAGGATGTGGAGGTGAGTGTTGGGACCAGGTACTTCCACCCACATGTTAATCCTGAGCCTGGGGAGTGTCCTCTCCTTTCCTCAGGGACTGGATGTCTATGCAGATGGCCCTGTGTGCCTGATCTTGGGGACAGGGTTTGGGGCCCACATTGCCCCCTGCGGGGAGGTCCAGACAGCCCCAGGTGCTGCCTTCCCAGCTACTAGGCGCCTACTTTGCAGAGCTCCACCCTGGGGAGCGTGGAGGACCTGGTGGATGGATTCCCCTACTCCATCTCCCGGATCTGGGGCAGGCTGTCTACACCCAGGACCCCATTCCAAACCTGGCAACCTGCCAGGGCCCTCCCAGGGCTTCCCCTCAAGAGTGGCCGACAGTCCCACTCCAGAGGGCCTGGGACCTCGTTCCCTGGGGGCACCCCGTCCCTCTCCTTGCTCACATCCCAGGGGGCTGGGGGCTCTTGGGTGAGGTGCAAACCTCCCTCATCCTGGTGGTTCCTGGGTTTCCCACTGACTATATCCCTGCTGCCCCCCTCAACCTGAACATGAGTCAACTCTCCATGGGACTAAGGTCCCCAAGTGCAGGGTTCCCTGGACAGGCGTGCTGAGGAAGTGGAGAACGCACACGGCACAAGTGGATCCAGCTACAAACATCAGCTGGAGCACTCCTGAGTTCACACTCCCTCCCCAGAACACTGACCAGCCGTCAGGTGTGAGGGAGATGCAGGGACTGTTCACGGCAAGAGGGTCTTCGGGTTTAACCTTCAACTGGAATGCTTCTTGGTCCCTACTCCCTGCAAAGGATGCTGACCAGCTGGCCACGGGCCAGCCGCCCCCCCTCCCCCGGTGAGCATCCACCCCCTCCTCGGCACAGTCAGGCCTCTGCCCCCAGCCTGCTGTGTGTCTTGAGTGTCCCCATGTGTCTGAGCCACCGCGTGCTCCTCTGACAGGCAGGGTGGCTGGCGATCAGCCTGTTAGGGTGCCCACGGGGAGCACGGGAGGAGCCTTAGCGGGGCTCCCCTGGCACTGGGCGCTGCAGAAAGGACTGCTGGCCAAACTGGGCCACTTCGGGGCTTACTTCTCTGTACCCGATGAAAAGCCTTTGGCCTCCCCCGTCAGTGGCCTGAAGCCTAGCTCAATTTGGAAAGGCACATGGAAAGCAGCCTTTGGAACAGAGGCTCACGATTCCCTGTGGCTGGGCCTGGTCCTTGTCCTCACCGTGGCCGTGTGAGGGACCTCTGGGGGCAGCAGAGGGGTCCCGGGACAGGTTCTGGTAGGACTTCCTTCAGCAACAACAGGGTATGCAGCACCCACTTTGTGCAGGCCCTTTGGGGACATTTAGCATAACTGAGTGCAGGAAGCAGACACAATGCTGGGACCCCACCCCGGGTGGAGTCCGGCAGTCACTTCAGGCGTCATCCGCAGGTCATATCCGGGGAGCATCATGGGTGATGCCCTTTCAGCCTCCTCATGTAAAGGGGGGCATGATGAGGGGCCTGAAGAGGAACTGACTATGTGAGTTTTCACTGGGCCCAGAGGGGGCACTGCCTGTCTGCACATAATGGGGGGGAGGAGTTTGGGGCTTGGGGCAGGGGGACCACAGCAGAACCCAGCAGGTCACTCATCTCTGGATTCCCACGGGTGGGCTGACGACTAAGGACTTCCTATTTGGGAGGATGGGAAAGGATGGGGTCCCAGGACAGACACCCTGGGTCAGGAAGGGGGAGGGGCAGTTGCCTGGACAGGCCGGGGAATGCAGAGTGGACAAGGCCACACAAGGGTGCGTCGGGAGGGCAGTGGGGCCGGAAAGACCAGGCTTCTCACTCTTCCACCCCCAGGCCTCCTCCCAGCCCCCGGATGCGACAGGCAAGGCGCCATACCTGGGAGTCCAATCATGTGCCCAGCATCCTCCATGGCAGCCAGTTTTCACCCACCCTAAAGGGCCAAGTCCTCCACCACTTGGTCCAGGAGGAGCCCCTGGGGCCCACTGTGGCAGGGCTGGAAGGTGAGGGGCTGCAGCCAGGACACCATCTAGGGTGGGCTTCCCGGACTGGGTCCCTTCAAGGCAGTGACGGCTTTTCTGTCCTTGGTAAGGTGCAGGAATTCAGCTCTGGGGTGACCCTTTCTCTGTGTCCTGTTCCAGATCCACGTCGTCTGAGACGCTGCTGGGGCTTCCTGTGTCTCCCTGAGACCCCTGTGCTGGAGCTACGGCCAGCGTCACCTGCTTCAACCCCTGCAGAGCTGGAGGATGTCCCAGCAGTGGTCTCAGTCCTGGGGCTAGACCCCAAGCTGGAGCCCCATGAGCCCTCAGGCCTGGGGCCCGTGGCACCTGCTAGAACAGCACCAGGCCTGGCAGAGCCAGAGGTGGTCCTGGAGCCCCCCAGCCCCTGTGCTGTGAGCACCAGGGATGTGCCGAGGGAGGAGAAGCCGACCATCCTGGCGTTTCCCCCCCCCGCCTGGTGGCCGAGCAGCTGACCCTGATGTGTGCGGTGAGCGGAATGGGCTTTTGGGGCTGGGGTTGGCCTTCCCTGTGTCATGGGCTGCCCCAGACCTGCTGTTCCCTGACATGGACTCCTGTGATCTGGGCCCAAGTCCCAGCTTCCCCACGGACTCACCATGGGCCCTGGGAGACTCTCCTCACCCCCAAGCCTTCACTGACCCCACGGGGACAGTAGGGCTGGCACTTAGGAGTCCCTGCAGACCAATGAGGAGTGGAGGGAAGGCGGGCAGGGCTTGGCTGGGCTGGGAGGGGCAGGGCAGGGGAGGGGTGCTCAGGGAGGTACTGCCAGGGCCTTAGAGCCTCCGCACTTCAACTTCAGAGGCCCCTGCCATGGACCTGACTGCGTGGGAGACACAGACACCAACAAAGGCCCTGGGTGGAGTTGTTTCAGGGGAAACTGCACCTGAGTGGGGAGCGGGATCCATGGGGTGGCAGAATGGGGGGCAGATGCCTCAGGATGGGCAGGGGGAGCTGCCTTGTGCAGCAGGGACAAGGTGAGTGAGGATGCCTGTGAGCAAAGCCCCTCTGTTCCCCACCACTGTGGGGTCCTGTGCATCCAGTCCTGGGTGCCTCAGAGGACGCGGTCTTAAGCCCAGATGGCCACAAGGCTCACAGCACATCCTCAGCTGCCTGGGCTCCAGCTCTGGCCAGTAACTCTGTCTGGCACAGGGGCACCAGGGGCACAGCTGGGTGACCACCCCATGTCATCCCCAGGAGCTGTTCTCCAAGGTGGTATACTTGGAATGCAAGTTCTACTATCGGCACCAGCGACAGAGGGGACGCACTGAGCTCCCAGCCCCCACTATCCAGAAGATCATCGGGCAGTTTGGTGCTATGGCTAACTTGGTCAGCTCCTCCCTGCCTCGGGGCCCTGAGCATGCTGGCCCGGGACAGGGCCCGAGTAGTGGAGCTCTGGATCCGGGTGGCCAAGGTGTGTCATGGGATGGCCCCTGGGGTCCATCCTGGCATCTTGGGACCTGCTCCCCTCCTTTGCCAGCTCTCAGAATGGATGCCTGCGGTCTGACCCTGTATGGTCCCTGGGCCCCTCCGGCCAGGGCGTGCAGACCTGGACTCACAGGCCCCAGGGGTGGGACAACCATACCTGGCCCCTTCCTTGGGTTGAGCTACAGTCCTCCACCCAGGAGGGCTGCTCACCAGGTACCAGGTGGGCTGGGCTCCCTGGGTGTCTGTCTCCTTAAGGACAGGAGTTCATGGGGGGACAGAAGCAGAGAAGCAGGCCACATTCTCTGCTCTGCCGTCCCTCCCAGGAGTGTCTGGACCTCAAAAATTTCACGTCCCTCTGTGCCATTCTCTTGGGCCTGCAGAGCCCTGCTGTAGGTCGTCTGCAAAGCACCTGGGGACATGTTTCCTGGTGGGTAGTCCTGTGCCCGGAACCAGGGCACCTGAGTGGACAGAGACACCCCTAGTTCTGGCACTGTCCCCTCAGTCAGCTGGGACATTCTGGGAGGTGGCAGAGACTAGGAATAGGGATGGTGAGCTCTTGGAGCCCCTGTGGGTTAGGCCAGGGGTATCCCTGCAGGAATCAGTTTCCTTCAATGTCAGGTGTGGGTTGAAGCCAATTGGAGATTTTGAGCATGTGTTCTGCAGCAGGAGGTCTCTGCCCCAAGGACAGTGACCTGGCCCAAAGCAGATCTGTCCTGGGAGAACTAGGAATGGAGGCCCCGGGTGGAAACATGTAGCCCCATCCCCAGGCCATGGATTCCCCAGGGCTCAGGGAAAGCCTCATGCAGGCTAGTGGATCTCCTGGATGCCCCAGGAAAAAGGGTCTACCCCCAAACTCTCCATCTACTGGCCATGGGTCTCTCTCCTCTTCTCCCCTCCCCTTAGGAAGAGCTCCAGGATGTATAAAAAACTTAAAAAGATGGACAAGGGGAATAACAGGAAGCAGTTCCTCAAGGTAAATAGAGGCTAGAGGTCTGGAAGGGAGGGGGTCCTTTGGGCAAGTCCTCTGCTGTGCAGTGGCCCAGCCTTGAGGCAGACTCTAAGTGTGTGGGGTAAGATGGGGGAGCTGATGGGGAAAGTAGAGTCCCCCATGCCCCCAAGGGTCCTGCCCTGGCTCCACTTGACTGGGGACCTGGCATCCAGTGAGGATCCAGAGGATAGACACCCTCCCCCCCGGTCAGGGTTGGGGCTGGCGTGGGGCTGACAGCAGGGGTGGGGCCTATGACTGAGGAAGGTTGGACTCTCCCCTGGGTCCCCTGAGCCCGTCACTGCCTCTCTGTGGCTTTGGGCTCCTCATCTGGTCATGGAGGGTTGTCACCCTAGGGTGCAGGCCTCCCAGGTGAGCAGGCTCCAGGGAGCACAGGATGGGCTTCAGCTTTGTGCCCATCCCACCGGGTCGTGTGAGGGAAGCCATGCTGATAGCCAGGTGACACAGAGTCCTCAGGGCACCCCAGGAGGCAGAGAGGTCTCCCCTGACACTCTGCAGGTGAGGAAGCCTGTCAGTGGCTGGCTGCGGCTCAAGGACACCCGTGAGTATGTGTGTGCTGGAGCTGGGATTGCTCTAGGCTGAGAGCCTGCTGGAGGTGGGGACAGCATAGGTGCCAGGGGACTCGAGCAAGGCATCCATCAACCCAGGTCTGGTTGTGGGAGGCCATGTGGGAGGTGAGCATGCACACCTGAGTGTCCTAGGCCTTGCAGGAGGCGAAGTCCATGGTGAAGGCAGCAGGCCCTCAGAGGATCGTAGGACAGGAAAAAGCAGGTGAGAGTGGTGGGGCCAGGGTCACAGGCAGTGGGGGCGACCCTGCACCTGCTCCAGGTGCTACCAGCTCTGCACTGCCAGCACTGGGGTGACCAGGAGGAGGGTGAGAACAGCTGGGTACAGGGGGAAGTTGGAGCACAGGTGCAGGGACCACAGATCCTGGGATTGGCCAAAAGCCAGCCCTGGGAAGGACCGGAAGGGGAGAGCAGGGTGAAGGGAGGGGAGGGAGGCAGCACAGGGTGGTCCAAGAGAGGTGGGGGCTGCAGGTGTGGGGTTCAGGGGAGGCTCTGAGGGCACCCCTGAGGCAGGCAGGGACTCATCACCTACCCCCCTGCTGGCACAGGGCATGGTCCCCTTCCTCGGATTGATTCTGGATGATCTCATAGACAAACACCTGGAACATAGTGAGGAGGTGAGTGAGCCCAGAGGGGCACGAGGGTGCGGGGGAGCAGGATGGTGACCTTTGGAGAGGAGAGAGCCCCTAGTGAGCCCGGAGCTCTCAGCACCGGGCCGCCCCCACCTCCTGAGAGTCTCCCCTCCACCCCAGGCGCTGGGCTTCTGGAGAGGACTGCCAGAAGGACCCCTGTATCCCCGGTCCTGGTCCCAGGGCAGGCAGGGCTGCGGGCTCCAGGGGGCAGCTTCTGAGCAGGACTGGCCTCCCCATCAGGCCCTGCCCAGGGGGGGATGCTCCTCCTTCAGGGCAGGAAGCCCAGCAGGGGGCTGGCAGTGCCCTCCCGCCTGAGGCCCCAGTCTCCCTGTCGGCCATCACAGAGAGTTGTGTGGGAAGCTTGGCCTCCGCTTCCCAGTCCAGTCCCCGCTTCTCGGTATCCCCAATCCTGGGCCAAGTGCGGGTGCTGTTTCTGGGCAGGCCTGCCCCTTGGAGGGCCCTGGTGGTCCTCCAAACTGAGAGAAGGTGGGGATGTTCCGGCCTCCTTCTGGGCTCAGGGGGCTGTTTCTGATGATGCACGTGGGCTGTGTTGCTGCCTTCCAGGCTGATGGTATAAAATAGAGTTTAGTGCCCAGCCAGGAAAGGAAGCAAGACCCCCTGGGCAGGACCCTGTCCTGCCCATCCCCTGGGTCTAACGTGTCTTGAGAGAGTTAAGGCACACAGAGCTGGGGACAGTAAAGGCTTTGTCAGGTGGGGGATGGGGTTGGCATCAAGGCCGCCTTCCTGGAGGAGGAGCTGGAGACCCAACAGTGGGAACAGGCAGGGCTGGATGGCATTGGAGGGAAGGCGGGTTCCCATGTGAGCAAATATCCAGGACCGTCCCAGTGCCCCACTCCTCACCCCCCCTCCTTGTCTGCATCCTGTCTTTCCTCTGCCCCAGGTCACTCTTGTCCTGCGTGAGATCATGATCCACAGGCACGTGGCCGCACTGTATTACCTGGAGCCCGAGGAGCGCTTCATGTCCTTTTTCCAGGCCGTGGAGCCCCTGGATGAGCAGGAGAGGTGAGGCCCGACAGGAGCCAGGTGTGGGCCCCAGCTGCTGGGAGGCTCTGGGAGAAGCGCCCCCTGACCTGTGGCTCCAGGGGTTCACAGATGGCCCTCTGTCCTGCAGCTACACCCTGTCCTGCCACCTGGAGTCCCCAGGCCGGAGGGCCAGCAGAAAGGGACTGTTACAGTTCTTCAGGTCCCACAAGATTTAAACTTACTGGCCAGGGCCAGGTCAGTTTCTGGCCTGTGGCCATGGGCAAGGGGTGGGCTGCTCCCCAGCCTCAGGGAAGCTTCGGGACATGTTGGGTGTGGGGGAGGGGGCGTCCGGGGCGGGGGGCGTTCGCGGTGGGTGGGTGGGGCGTCCGGGGAGGGGGTGTCGGGGGCGGGGCGGCCGCGGTGGGCGGGGCGACCGGGGAAGGGGTTGGCCCCGGCGGGTTGGCACTTTGGTCCCGGGGGCTGAGACCTGGCGCTCGCTTTCACCGTCGCCGCCTGCCCCTGTCAAGCGCCATGGCTCAGCCGCCGCCCGATGTGGAGGAGGACGACTGCCTCCTCGAGTACCGCCACCTCTTCTGCCCCGACCTGCTTCGGTGAGGCGGCACGCGCCCGGGGCCACTGCACCGCCCCTCCAGTCCGAGGCGGGCGCGCGCGTGCGGGGCACTGTAGGGTGGGGGTCGCTCTCACCTCGTTATAACTCCCCAATAGAGACTTTGGGACTGAAGTAGTCCCTAGGAATTTCCGCAGGGCGCAGGCTCTGCAAGGCGGCGTTTCAGGTTCTCTTCACCGAAAGTCATGCGACTTCCTTGTCGACAGCTCAGCCGGTCCAAGTGCCGGGGCAGAGGTCAGAGTTTCAGAACCTCGCTTCCGGCCGCGTTAACGGGTCTCTCAAGGGCCTCCTGGGTTTTCTGGCAGGGACAAAGTGGCCTTCGTCACCGGCGGCGGCTCCGGGATCGGGTTCCGGATCGCTGAGGTTTTCATGCGGTGAGCGCTGCCTTGTGTGCCCCACCCCGACCCTGCCCCTTGTAGGGATCCCACTGTATTCTGGAATCCTTGAGCAACTTGCTGGTGGGCGGCGGGAACCCTCTAAGCGCTCTGAGAGGGGTCAGACGCTCTCCTGGGGGAGGTCAGACTCCGGCGTCTCCTAGACGTTAGTCCAGCTGGTGTGGCTTTGGCTTCAGCACCTCCATTTGTACATAGAGGGAGGGTTCACTAGGTTGAGGTCACTGTAGGGCAGGGCTCTCTGGGCCCTCTCAGAGCCAGGGTTAGGGCGAACAAGTTGACCTTGACACATTGTCTGTTGGGACACAAGTTCTGTGGCCTCAGGCTCACATCAGAAGTGTGTTTGCTGGGAGACACACTCACCTGGGAGAGAGGCCCAGAGGTAGGCTGGGTTGGAATAGAGGGAGCCTATTGATCAACTGGGGCCCCTACCCAGTTTACCCCAGCCACCCACTTTTCATACCAGAGGTATGTTCCACTGGATGAGCCTTTGGGATTCAGCCAATCCAGGTGAACTCGTATTCTAAGTTGGCAGCTTTGTGCATGTTGTTTCTCTGAGCAGAGCATGGCCAGCCATGCTCAGGTCTTTTGCAGGATTAGATGGGGCCTGATTAGCAGGTAATGCGTCTGTCCGGAAGTGAGGCAGGGAATGCACCGTGACCTCAGAAGGGGTGCTCTCCTTCACTTCAACTTTGAAGGCAGGGGAGGTCAGGGGCACGTGGGACTGAGCCAGGAAGACCCAGCAGGTCCCATGCAGATGCCTGGACCCTGAATCCGAGGCTCATGGATGCTTTGATGCTGTGCACATGATGTTTGGGGCAGGGCCTGCATCCCTGTGTGGCCGAGATACCTGTGCCAGAGAGGCCCAGCCAGAAGCCTGAACCCCTACCTGCCACAGGCACTCAGCCCTGCTCAGGGCCTGTCTCCTCTGCCAGCTGTGCCCTCACCCTTGGGCTGGTGCTTCAGCCCTGGAGCCTTGAGGGAGGGGGTTCTGCTAGAGCAGGCAGGAGCCCACCTGACGTGTCCCTTGCACCTGCCCTTTGGCTTTGCAGGCATGGCTGCCATACAATTATCGCCAGTAGAAGCCTTCCAAGAGTTTCGATGGTGAGGGGTCTCTCCTGTGCCCACCCTGTCCGTGGGTGGCTGTGGGGTCCAGAGAATGGTGACACCAAAGCCTGCTCCTTTCCAAATGTGGAGCTTCAGTGGAAGTGGCCTCCCAGGGACATCTGGGCTTATAAAAAAATTTGGATGAGTGGGTCCTGAGAAGGGGCCCTCATGTTGGGTGGCATTATGGCCCCAAGAAAAGTGTTGCAGCTTACCCGGCTTATAAGGTGGTCCATGTGTGTCCCACCCATGGGGAGGAGAGTCTCACTGCTGCCAAAGCTGGTCTCTGGGCAGGGACTGGAAGTCAGCTGGGATGCCATTAACCTGTGACCAGTGACCAATGCCTGGGAGGTGATGCAGAGCAGAGATCCTGGGGCAGGCTGGTAGGGGAGAGAGTGTGGGATGTCTTGGAAATGCCTACCAGGGCTCATGACCCCTGGAAGTCACCACTTGCCAGCTGCGCATCCCCAGAGTGGGGTCCAGCTTCCCACCAGAATCTGGACACATCATCCTCAGGAGGTTCTGAAAGGCTTTCCTTTAAGGACAAGAACACTGGGCTGCTCCCCACCTGTCTCTTCCTGCCCGGCTTCTAGGCTGCCAGAAAGCTGGCCTCTGCCACTGGCCAGCGGTGCCTCCCTTTATCTCTGGACGTCCGAGTTCCAGCAGCCATCACAGCCGCCATGGACCAGGCGCTGAAGGAGTTTGGGAAAATTGACATCCTTGTTAACTGTGAGTGGCTGTGGAGTTAGGCCAGGGGGTTCTGAGGGGTTAGCAGTACCAGACCTCCCTGTGTGGAGGCCCCAGATGTCTGTCCCAGGCTCCTGAACGCCGTCTTGGCCCAAATGCTCCTTTTGGGTCAGTGCAGCTGCTGCAATTTGGACCCTGTGAACTGGGGTGAGTCAGTCAAGAGTGTCTTGAAATTCCCCCTTAAAAATAAAAGAAATAGACTGTATTTTTTTAGTACAGTTTTAGATTTACGGAGTTTCTGCAAATCGCCCCTCCCAGTGTTCCTTATTGTTAACGTCTTGTGTTTTTTATAATTGATGAACCAATATTGACACATATTGTTAACCATAGTCCTTAATTTAATTTAAGGTTCACTTTTTGCTGAAATCCCTTCTTAAAAACGTCCAGTATATTAGTTTCCCGTGGCTGCCAAAGGACTGCAAGCTGTGGGGCTTCAAACAAGAAGTTGTTTCCCCAGTTCTGGTGGCCAGAAGCCTGAAACCAAGTGCTGGCAGGGATGCACTCCTGTGAAGCATCCAGTGGGGATTCTGTCCTGGCCTTTTTCTCAGCCTCTGACGCTGCCAGCGTCCTGGGCACCCCTGGGCTTGGGGTCGCCTCACTCCAGCCTCTGCCTCCTCCTCCACTCGGCCATCTCCCTGTGTGTCTGTATCCTCTCTTATTGTTTTGAGGACACCTTTCCTTGGCATTAGGCCTGCCTGAATAGAGTGTGATCTCATCTTAACTTGATTATATCTGCAAAGATTGCATTTCCCAATAAAGTCAAATGTGCAGATCTCAGGAGTAAAGACTTCAATGTAGCTTTTTGAGGGACACAACCCATTACATCCACCTTGCCCCTGTCATTCAGGATTTTGTCCAAATGTCCAGGTCTCTCTCCCTGTCCAGCCTGGACTCTAACTACCTAGGGCTCCGGCACCATCGCTGTCTCCTTCCACTTACAGGTGCGGCTGGAAACTTCCTGTGCCCTGCTAGCATGTTGTCCTTCAATGCCTTCAAGACCGTGATGGACATCGACACTTTGGGCACCTTCAATGTGTCTCGGGTGCTTTACGAGAAGTTCTTCCGGGTGCGTGTCCTCTGGGCCGGGCTGCCCCTCCTCTTGCTGCTGGCTCATTGCCTGCTTTGTGTATTGCAGGACCATGGAGGCGTGATCGTGAACATCACTGCGACCCTGGGTATCCGTGGACAGGTGCTCCAAGCGCATGCAGGCTCCGCCAAGGCAGCTGTGGGTATGGGCGCCCCCCTGGTCTGCTTCCTGGGTTCCTGTCAAGTCCCCGTCCTGTCTGTCCCAGGAGGCCTGCAGTGTCCGTGTGATATCAGTCCAGCGATGGGCAGTGGAGAGGCCCGGCCCCAGCCCTGAGACCCCCCCCAGGAGGCAGAGCAGCCCTGCTTCTCCCTCATGCCTCCCTTCCTTCCGTGTAGATGCGATGACGAGGCACTTGGCTGTGGAGTGGGGTCCCCAAAACATCCGTGTCAACAGCCTTGCTCCAGGCCCCATCAGTGGCACAGAGGGGTTCCGGCGGCTAGGTAAGGCTTTCAGGGAACCCAGGCCCCCCACAGGTGCTCCCCGGGGCCCAAGCCTGGGATAAGTGCCAAGTCGTCATGGCTCCCTGGGGCTGGCAGAGTGTCGCCAAGCCAAGTCAGGGTCAATCTTGGTCAGTGCACATCCGTGAGGGACTATGGTCAGTTGGACTTGGGCAGCTGCTCCCTGGAGGTAGAGGCCACAGGGCCAATGCCCTTGATGTGAGCCAGGCACAAGATGAGGCATCCACTAAAGCTTCTAGAACCTTTGGCATACGTCAAAAAGTCCTGTGCTGGTTCTATGGTGGTGCTGCCTTGTGCCTGGCCCACTCCTGCTCCACCAGGATGCTGCTAATGCCCCCAAATTCCTGGATGTAGCTTAGAGGGAGGGAACTGGGCAGGGGAGGGTGGAGGGCCATGGGGTTCACAGGGGCTGAGCCTCTTGCTGCCCTCCCAGGTGGCTCCCAGGCCAGCACGAGCATGAAGGTCCTGGCCAGCCCCCTGCGGAGGCTAGGGAACAAGACAGAGGTCGCCCACAGCGCACTCTACCTGGCCAGCCCTTTGGCATCCTACGTGACGGGCGCTGTACTGGTGGTTGATGGCGGGGCGTGGCTGACGTTTCCCAATGACATCAAGTTGCTGGAAGATTTTGCATCCTCTGCTAAGCTCTAGGTGATGCGCCACTCCCACCTTCTGGGGTCACCTGTGTCCTTGACCCCCTTCCCAAAACCACACCCAATGGGTGAGGGTCACTGTGCTAGGCTCTGATGTGGTTCCCCTTCGTCCCTTGGGTGCATTTTTAGATGTGTTCTCAGGCACTTTGGTGTTTCCACCTCCCCGTGGCCCAGGCCATATGTAGGGCAAGGCTGGGGAGGGCAGTGCTGGGAGGGGGCCAGCTTGATGGAGCTGCATCCCAGACCAGGGTCTCCTTGCAAACCAGCACAGGTGTAGGAACCCGTTCCTCTAGGGGGCTTCCCTGGGCCCATGGGGGTGGAGGGAGGGTGCCATTGCTCTTTGCCTTCCGTCCTCCCCACTGGGCCCTGTGTGTGGCTGGCCCTTGAGGCCGCTCATCCTGACTCTCTGAGCAGTAGCTTGCCCTGAGCAGGGCTGAGGGGTACCTGCGCTTCCAGGGTCCCCATTGCAGGGCTGTGGCAGGAATGATCTAGGACTTCGGTGGGCCCCTGCCCCACCCAGGGGGTAGATGTGGTGGAGTGCCCCTGACCCCCCAGAGCTCACACATTGAAGCTGTGGTTGGAGCAGGCTTCCACAATGAGCCAGTCCTCCCTGGAGGTGGGATTGTTTATGGGCACAGGTCAGGCTGAGAAGTCCCCTTTCAGAGGCCCTCTGTGTTTGGTTGCTGGCAGACATATTGTCAGTGCCTGTGGCATGTGGGCAGCCAGTTGGTGGGAAGGTGTGGGCCCTGGGCTGGCACTTCCATCACTGGGCTGAGGACCACTCTTAGAAAGCTCTGGGGGAGGGGGAGGGGATACCGGAGTCCACGCCCCGGAAGATGCACAAGGCTTGGCTGCCTCGCTGGGCATGGTTGAGGAACAGCGAATCCGGCCTGCCCTGGCCCAGCCACTGTGGGCTCTGACAGCTCAGTGGGCTGTGCAGGGGGCCAGCACTGGGGCCCCTCGGGTCTCCCCTACAACCCAGGCATCTGCTGGCCTTTCTGACAGGTGCTGGATGGCTGAAGCAAAGAAGGCATTCTGAAGGGAGGCTGGTCCACAGCCCATCTTGGATTTGTAGAATGCTTCTTTAGGGTTCCTGTGGAACCCGCCTCCCCTCTAGCCAAGAGCGCTGGACCTGATGATCCCAGCAGAACTTCTGAAGCAGAGACTGGCCCTTCTTCAGGGACCCTGCTGTGTCCACAGTCCCTCACTGGGGCCCTCTCTCCTGTGCTCAGGCAGTGAGGCCGGCCTGCTGACCTGCCTGTACCAGGGTGTCTGGGGGCAGGGGAGGGTCCAGCATTCCAGAGCTCCCTTAGGAGTAGGGATGTAGCCAAGC